>BMAW01093675.1:0-12472 GCA_019974015.1 Nephila pilipes
GAAGTAAGCTCCGAACGCCCGAGTGCGTTCCAACGTCCATCGCCGATATGGGATAAGATTAATTGGGTCGCCATCTACCTGTCTCGGAAGAACTGTTTACTCCTAATAGAGATAACCTGTATATAGATTAATATGTAAATATTTCCCTTCTCCATCTCAACATTTAATAAATGAAGTAAAATAAGTTGAGCCTCATCATTAAATCCCTACAAAATCATCATAGAATCTGGTAATGGAATTACTCCCCTAGACAAACCAGCAATTTGCGTAAAAGCAAACTAGCGTAGATTCAGGATATACGTATATATATATATATATATATATATACACTAAGAAGAGAGACATATATACATAAATTATTTATATTAAGGATTATCTCTTAATCTATCATGAATTTTTTATTTATGAAATTTTATTCAGACTCTTTTCTTTTTGTAAAAGATCCTTTGTTAGAAACAAATAAAAACATTTGATTCTCATTTTTATATTAATATTTAAATTAAAAATTGTTAACTACATTAATGCTTAAAATGTGTTAAATATTTCAAAAGAGCTTAACCTTCAGAGCAGTCACTTAATTTAAACAGAATCATTCAAGCTTCAGATGTTAATAAGTCATGTCTTCTTGCAGTCCTCAGGTGGTATTGACAGGTGCAAAAATTTAAGCAAAAGGGGCGTTGGTTACGGATATGACAAAATGACTTCTAAACTTGCATTCACGACATAATGATATGACATATTTGTGATATGATGTCCATTAATGAGACACTTTAAGTAAATGGCAAGAAAAATTTCATTATTTTTGGAGCCATCATCTAATATATTTTTAGATAAATGGCACTAGATATTTGTTGAAATAAAACTAAAAACACATTCATTGAAAGAAACAGAAATTAAATTAATTATTCGATGTCAGAAAACCATCGACTTTCATAGAACAAACAAAAAAAAAATGGGGGAAAAAAGAAAGAAATCCAAAAAATTTGTTTTCCTTCAGGTCTTTAAAGTGCTATTCAATGTTTTTTAATATTCCTGCAAATATTCATCTTTATACTATTAATTTTCTTGGATTCTAAATAATCGAATCCTCTCCTGGAATTATCATATAATAATTATTCCTGGAGAGGATAATCATAGCTGTGTGATACGTATGTATAATGTGTATACAAAATTAAATTTAAATCAAACATATTCAGTACTAGCAACAAATACGATTTATTTGTTTACATATTTTGCAAATTTTTTAATTTTTTTTAAAAAAATTATTTTTATAAAACATAAGTTTTTTTTTTTTTTTTTTTTTTTGAATATTTTAATTTAAATTTCATCCTTAGTATACAAGCAGCGTATTTTCCTAGTATTCAAATTACCAATTTACGGGAAACGGGGTTGTTTAAAAGTATGATTATAAATAGAATGGAGAGTTTAATAGCATTCAAACAGAAAAGTGTAACTCATTTCAAGTTTAAAAATCAATCAAATTAACATAAAAAATAAAAATATAACTAATAGAAAATTATCATATATATTGAATTTACGTGTATTTCATATCATTTCGTTCATCATTCGTTATAAATATTTTTAAGGTCAAAATAATTATTATAAATAAATTAAAATATTCTTTTAAAAAATTGTAGTTTGTTTATAAGCATTAAAATTCATTTCACATTAATTTAATCGAATATTACAACAAAAGCATCATTTAGAAAATTTTGATTTGCTGCCTAACTTCGAAATCAGCATTGACTTATAAAGTATTCAATTTTTTTCCATGTTTTATGAAATAAGACTTTATTATATCTGTTTAAATATTGAAAAATAATATCTATTTTAATGTGGAGTATAATTTTACAACAATTTATTAATTAAGCACAAAATATCAATTTTGTAAACTTCAATTATTGGGAAGAGGAAAGCATTAAAAATATAATACAGTTTCATTTCTACGATTTTTTCGAATTAATTAATATGAAATGAATACAATTTTAAAGATATAACTGGAACTAGAATGAAACAAGAATTGGAAAATCATAGCTTTTTTTTTTTTTTCCTTAAAAGAAAGGGAAAAAAAGCCAACTTTGAAATATATCACGCTATTAATCAAAACCACTCTAAAATTATATTTCTTTCATGCAAAACGAGACTAAGCTAGTTATTATTATTATTATAATTTTCAACATGAAAGGCAAAATAAGGAAATATTCGTCTTTTACATAAGGCCAACAAATTATGTAAATGCGACAGGAATAATCACATAATGAGTATAACTGGATCAGAGTGAAAACTAAGCACATCTAAAAGTCAAGCATTTTAAAACATTGATCTTGAACAAAGTATTCACATATGAAGAATGTTATTACTAAAATATAAATCCCAATAAAGAAAACCAAAATTTAAAAATAAAAAATGGGGGAAAACACTGATAAATCGCCTTTAAATTTAATACTAAACATCTTTAATGAGAGTAAAGTAAAATTTTTTCTTTAGTTTTAATATAAATATTATAAG
Source organism: Nephila pilipes (assembly GCA_019974015.1). Taxonomy (NCBI): domain Eukaryota; kingdom Metazoa; phylum Arthropoda; class Arachnida; order Araneae; family Nephilidae; genus Nephila; species Nephila pilipes. The sequence continues at coordinate 2,509 of BMAW01093675.1, forward strand.
AATATATTTAACAAGAAAAACTGAAAAAAAAATCAATATTTTCTCTTCGTATAGTTTTTAAAGTATTTTAAACGAGTTAATACACTCATGGACAAAAAAAATAGCGCACCACGAAATAATTGCGGGATCGTAACGAAACTTGGCATGAAGATACATGTCGGGGAGACATGCAAATGATTAGAAATGCAGCGTGGTTGCGCATTGCGTATAGCTGGTAGAGGACGTTTAATGTCGTTCTCCGTAGAGTATAAAACAAGTAACCAAAGATTGTTTGAGTGTGCTGAATCGTTTACAAAGGAAGAGCTGAGGTAGACATGCCATTACGCCGTTTTCGAAGACAATATGAGGAGCTGTTGCAGTTTGAGAGGGGGAAAATCATCGGCATGGAAGCTGGGTGGTTAGCTAGGCGAGTAGCTCATCAATTAGGCTGATCTGATTGTGTTGTGAGGAGGTGTTGGGACCAGTGGATCCGAGAGATGTCATTTACACGCAGACCAGGTTCAGGATGCCCTCGACAGACCAGTCGTCGAGAAGACCGCCACATCGTAAGAAATGCACGCGTACAGCCAACTGATTCATCGGCATCCATCCAGGCACAGGTAGCACCTTCACTAGGGCCCCTGTGTCTTCTCGAACCATACGAAGGCGCCTGGCTAAAGGACATTGGGATAGCGGCGCCCATTACGTGTACTGCCCTTGACGCCCACCCATCGACGCCTCCGTTTGGAGTGGTGCCGCGCACGAGGAAACTGAACTGCAGCAGAATGGAACCAGGTCGTCTTTAGTGACGAATCCAGATTCAATCTCAGCAGTGATGACAATCGTGTTCGTGTGTGGAGACCCCGTGGTGAACGCCTCAATCCTCCCTTTGCTTTACAGCGGCACACCGCACCCACACCTGGTGTGATGATATAGGGTGTCATTGCCTACAAAACACGGTCACCCCTAGTATTGATCCGTGGCACTATGACAGCCCAGCGGTATGCCCATGACATCCTGAAACCACATGTGTTGCCACTCATGCAACGGCTCCCAGAAGCGCTTTTTCAGCAAGACAATACTCGGCCTCACACGGCAAGGATGTCACAAGACTGTCTCCGCACTGTTTCTTCCATTCCTTGGCCTGCCCGATCCCCAGATTTGTCTCCAATCGAGCATATCTGGGAGCATTTGGGGCGACGAGTTGGGCATCCCACAAGTTTGAACGAGCTAGAGGCAAGGTTACAGCAAATATGGAACGAAATGTCTCAAGACATCATACAGAACTTGTATGCCTCAATGCCCAATCGTAACGCATCGTGCATTCGCGCTGCAGGGGGTTCAACAGGGTATTAAATCCTCCGTTCTTTTGCCTTTTTCTCTGAAATAAATGATTCTTTTTCTTTGATTTTCTAATGATTTACTTATATCAAAGTAGTCATTACGTATGTAAAATTTCGTTTCATTTTCATTCCTTCTTGGTGCGCTAATTTTTTTGTCCATGAGTGTATATACCCTAATTATTCATTCCAACTGTAATTATTTTTCTTTGCTTTCTTGTTATTTAAAACCGAATAGGGAGCTTAAATCCTTTTTTTTTCCAGATAATTTTATAGAAGACCTACAATTCGTACAATAGGTCTCAGAGAACATAAATTGTAATAAATAATGTACAGTTATGTTTTTAATTCAAAATGTTATATACATGCTCTTGCGTTTGTGAAACATAAAGAGATAATTAATTCTTTTTTAATTTACTTGCGGTGAAAGATTTTAATTGGAACTCTATTTCATCCAAGATTGTTATTTACATGTACACTAATTAAAAAAGTGACAGTTATACATATTGATAACTAGCTGAAATATTTTGAAAACTTTATAAGTGAAACTTTGAATTCTGATTTAAAAAATAAATCCAAAAAACGAAAAAGAATTTTGACAATTGTGTGTACTTTCTTCCTTATCCAAAATGAAAATTTTTTAAAAAATTAAAATATTTTATTGAAATATTTTTCTGTTTACATATAATTATATAGTCAGAGTATCTTTTCTAATATTAGTTTAGGCTAACTCTCTTCAACACATAATACATAAGCCTTCAGGTCATCAAAAGATTTAACTAGATTTTAATAATTAATTGGAGTGTATAATAAAGCCAATTTTTCCACAAATTCAATGTTATTCAAAGATTTTGAATGGAATTGGAAGAATAATCAGAAAGGTTAAAAACTAAAAATAAGGACCAATCACTGGTGTATCAAAATCACTTGGCCCTTAAAACATGTCAAAGGGGAAATCAAATTAAAAAGAATAAGTTTGAATAGGCATCTCTCTCACTTTGTCTCGACAAAAACGGTGGCTCCCCGATTGCCTTTAAATTCAAAATAATTTGTCCATAAAAAAATTATACCTGATCCCACATAAATTAAGGATCAATCAATATGGGAAAAATATTTAACTATTCATGTGAGTTTTTCTATAATCTAATAAGAAAAGTAAAAGAGTTCTATGGAAAGTTTTGCAAAGAATAGATTTATCCACCCAAAGTGCGCTTTTTTTTATAATTATTATTAAATTGCTCAATTAAATATAAGAATTAAAGTAAACGATGAAATATCTAGAAATGAACAATAGTAAACTGTTCCGATATTAAAATTAAAGCAAACGATACACTATTAAGTTGAATATATTAAAGTTAAATGTAATTAAAATTGAAGCAAACGATAAAAAATTGAAAAATGATCTGGTTCGCCAAAATTGATCCTACTAAAACAATAGCCTCTTAAGTGGCCAACTATTATTTTATAATAATTTTGAAAATTAAATTCAATACCTGTGAAAACAAGTATGAATGGCAACACAATTGCAAGCTAATTTCCTACTTCATACATTAAATCGAAAATGGAGTACAGAATTTTGAAACCCACGTCTATTCATTAAAGTTATTGAAATCTTAAATGAAAGCCAGAACTTAATATTATAATTTTAAGATTGTAATATTATTATATTGTTGAATGTCTATTTTTATATACTTTAGTTACCCTAGGCGTCTACTGTTTCCTTGAACGTCAAAATGCTTGACACAGTCTAAATTGAGAAATTCTTTAAATACTGAGCGATAATTATTTCATTATTTCTTCGCTTCTAAAATTTTTGAAATATTTCTATTCAGAAACAAAAACTTATACCGTCTTTTTTTTCTCTGAGATCAACATTAATTACTTTTTTAATAGAAATATTCTTCAAAAGCGGAACGTGGAATTCCGCTGTGCTAAAACATGAAATCTTTAACAACATTAAAGAAGTTGTAAATTGTACGAAAATGTATCTGTGTGCATGAAAATTTGCTTGCGGATACATTTAGCCCATATTTTACTTGATATAGAGCCCACCATAAAGGTTTAAAATCTTTGCTTAAGAAAAAGGAATAAAAATGGGTAACTGATGTATTTATTTCTTTAAAAAGAAAGCTCTATACAAATGCTTATTAAAAATTGTCAACTAAACATAATCTTATCTAGTTTCTTAATCGTTTCTTGTAAACTTATTAATATTTAGTTTCAGATTTCCAAACCTAGGTTAGCATAAATCTTAGTCAATGGTTAAAAATATATTAAATTACTGATTCGGCGAGGATATGAAATATTTATATTAATATGTTGAAAATATTTTTAAAACTGCAAAGGAAAACGAGACTGTGAACAATAATACTTTTTAAATTATATTTTATTACTCCTGACATGAAACATTTGAGTCAATCTACATCAGTGCGCTTTATTTATTTCAGTCAAAATATTGAAAATTCGATATTTCTTAATGTGCTTATCAAGTACTTTAAAATTATTGATTTACTTGAAGCAATAAGCAACATCATTGAAAACTAAGGGAGTTCTCAATTCATTAAATAAATCTCAGAAAAATAATCTTTCAAAAGATGAAACTATCATTCTAAAGAATATTGGAAAAGCACAGTTCAGAGTCTTTGCACATAGTGATCCTGAGAAATCTTACCTGGAAATCTTGGCAAGGACTATTAAATGCGCTTTAAAAAGGATATTTTAGTCGTTAAACTCAAGACAGACGGTGTACCTCAGTGGTATCTAAAAATTTACATATTTTTTTTTCCTTCTCGTCTACCTCCAAACTTTTCAGCGCAGGTGAACGACCCTCCCTAATCTGCGCAGTCGCCATCCATACAATTTAAATTCCCAACAGGGATTTCATTGTTTCCATGCCAAACGGACGGAAGCAGAAGTTCCTTCACCACAGATGACTTATGGGAGAATACGGTTAATTAGTAAGACGTATTTCCTTCCAAGTGGATTTAGACAACATATCCACCGGTTATTTTGTAACACGTCTGCTTCTTGTAGCAGTAGAGGGATCCTAAAAACACATTTGTAGGTGTTAGATGCTGGGACTTTAGAAGATGGATTGCTTGTGGTATTTTTATCGTTTTGTGAATTGTATCGTTTTCGCTCAAAAAGAAAAGCCGCAGAGGAGTTAATTATGTTTAGAAAAAAATAGAAATAAAACGTTAGTTGTTTCGTAAGAAGAAATCATTCTTCCTCAATACGTAATTTTGAACTTAGAGAAAAAATTTTATCTGGTAAACAGAGTTCTCTTGTGTGACAAATATACACCACGGGGATTACAAAGGTAAATTCAAGCAAATAAAAGACATATCACTTGAAGTTAATTATATAACTAAGTGACAACTACACACAAATCAAGTCAACGAAGGAATAGTGGATTCTTCTTTTTCTACTGAAGTCAACGAATTCAGTAAATGGTGCAGGCAGCATATTCCGAAATTCAGTATTTAAAGTACTATCATATTCTAATCAAATCTCAGAATGGTATCATTAAAAATACGCACTGAAAAATGAAATGGTCCATACAGTATAGTTCTCCTCAAATGGATTGAAGAGATATATATTGTGATGATGATGATCTTATTTTTATAAGGATAATTCCTTTTTCGCAGTATAGTAATAATTAATCTTAGAATGTCTGTGTGAAACTAAATAGCATGTAAAAAAACACCTTTTGGGCCAACATTTTAGGAATCTCTGAAGATGATTTCCTTTATTCATTTACGAATTTTCTAACTTGTAATAATTTATACATAAATTTGATTTTAAAAATAAAATGAATTTTTACTAAGAGGAAAAGTCATTTAATTATATTTTAAATGATTTGACATTAAAAAAAAAATGGGCGAGGGGGAAAAACTGTAGTTTGAATAAACGATACTCATATAGATTTGCCTAGATTAATGCAAAATTTATTTTCAGGAAGTGTTTTTTCCCCTGCACGCACACACACATGGATAAAACCTTTTAACAAATGCATAAATTAAAATGATTTTTGAAAGGTATATATTTTTCAATCACGCTGTTTAATAAAAAAATAGCATGATTGAAGGAGTGAAAATTTAGTTATATCTCTTCTTGACTTTTTACAGAAAAGAGGAAATTTCTTCTGCAATTACAAAATATTTTTCTAAACATATTTAACTTTTTTAGATGTAATCCTTAAGCGTATGAATTATTATCAAAATATAAAAATTTTGAAACTAATATATTATTGGAAGGTGGCAGAGTATCAAGTGCTCCCCTGAGACATGACATTGGTAGCAAATAACATTTGTTCACACGATTCATCTCTCTCTCTCTCTCTCTCTATATATATATATATATATATAACACATCAATCAATAACTCCCCAGACTAACCCAGAGATGGCGCTCGTAGTAAACCAGTAACCAGGTCTTTCTAGAGTACGAACGTGTCAAAATTTTAAGTCGATCGGACCAGAAACAGCTGAGTTATCGAGGTTGGAGTAAAGTCGTTTTGTAGTTTGTTTAAAAAATGGAAAAAACCGAGTTTCTCGTGTTCTGATAAAACATTGTTTTTTAATGGGTAAAAACACAGTGCAAGCGAAACAATGGATTGAAAAATGTTACCCGGACTCTTGTCCATCAAAAGTAACGATTTGTCGGTGGTTTGCCGAGTTTAAACGTGGTCGTACCGACACAAATGACGCGGAACGCTCGGGTAGACCAGTGGAAGCCGTTACACCGGAAAATGTGAGTGAAGTGACAAAAATTATAATGAAAGATCGTAAAGTGAAGCTCCGTGAGATTGCTGAGATAACACAGATATCATATGGAAGTGTATTTACTATCCTTCATGAAAAATTGAGCATGAAAAAGGTTTTTTCCAAGTGGGTGCCGCGATTGCTTTCGATGGAACAAAAACAGCAACGAGTCGATGATTCAGAAAGCTGTTTATCGCTATTTACTCGCAACAAAAAAGATTTCTTGCGGGAAAATAAAAATTGGGGGGGGGAGATTTGGAAAAGCGTTGGAACGATTGTATCACCCTAAAAGGTGATTAACAAAAGGTGTTATGTTAATGAATAAAAAAAAAATTTGCAAAAAAAATGTTGTTTTCAATGTTAGTCTCGGGACGTATTGATCCATGTGTTATATATATATATATATATATAAACGAGTATTTTTACTTTACCACAGAGACGCTCTACTAAATTCAATTATGGAAGATTATTAATTAGTAGCTAATAACATCATAACATACTTTTATTAAATGCGACCTTATTTTGCAAAATGCTAAATGTTTATTTATGTAATAACTTTTAGAGAAATTTCAGTAATAATTTTCTTACTTTCATTTCTAAAATCAAAGAAAACTAAAAGAATAAAATAAGAAAGAATAAAATAACTGAAATTATCGAGTTTAGGCAATCGCCCAGTTTAGGGACTTTTAAAAATCAAAATTTCATAATTGAGAAGGTTTCAAATGAAAACTCTTTTTTATATTTAGTTCCTATTACTTTAATATTTTTAATTTTTAAAGTTCATAAACACCTAAGCAATGAAGTGAAAAAAAGAAGATTCAAATGGATTCTGATGTAAAAGGAAAACCTTTTTTGTATTTACATTACATTAATCTATGTAATGCCTTAATAAAAAAAATTTAAAAAAATGACTTTACATTACATTAATCTATGTAATGTAAAGGCATTTTTTTTATAAAAGTAGCACTCTTATAAACATTTATGATATATATTTAATATGATGTTTAATAAAACATACAATGTATCAAAAATTATGCAATAAATTGTATTATAATCAGGTTTAACCTTATCCAGTTCAGTCTCTTAATAAAGGAAGGTTATAATCAATAACAAAAGTAAACATTAAAACTAATAAAAGCTCACGCCCTGTGTAATCGATTACACATTTACATGTATTGATGTTATGTTCAAGGTAACTTGTGCAATCTGGATCAAAATAAATAAATTATAATTTAGAAAAATTGAGCTGCTAAAACTAGCTGATGTACTTCAATACCCGGCAAAATTTGTATATGTTGAGTAAATTGTTTTAAATTAATCGATAACTTTTTACAATCGAAGCTACAAAAAACAGACATATTACCGTATGTTGTTCTAAATTTTTACTTTTCTTATACGTAGTAGCAAAACGTTACCCCAGTCTGATCCACTGCATAACAATTGCTATACAATAGCAAAAAGAATATTATAGCTGAAACACGAATCTCTATAAGAAAATAATGGAGCTCGGCTTTCGCGTGGGATCGTGATGTCCACTTTCGTTGGTGGCCTACAAACTGGAATTGCGATCATCAAAAAACATGAACAACAAGCCGTAACTTACATTTTAGTAGACCTTGACACTCGGTTTCCCAATTGTAAATAGGCCACGCGTGTTTGTCACTTACGTATGTATTTACTTCTCTTTCGTACAATTTCAAACATATTTCAGATAGAAAAAAGTGACATTTGGAAATTATTGACTCAAAAGAATTGTTGAATTGCAGATGACTTGGCCCATTAAAGATCAAATGACTCTCAAAGCTGTGCAATCTTTTTATTAGAGATGACTTGCTTAGTATTTAACTACAATCTAATGATTGTGTCTTCACCTCTAATGTGTCAAAGACTATAATGTAAACTCAAGTTCTTTTTATACACGGAAAAAATTCATATTATGACTTAACTATTGAACAGAAAATGGAATGCTTTTATATGTTACTCATGTTGGTTTGATTTTGGTTTGGTTCATTTAAATTCACATCTCTTTAGATAAATATCACGGTTAATGGTGACAGATCTCGTAATTTTGAATCCCAGTCTAATGAATGAGAACTACACCTGAGATGGAACCAACATCGTGATCATGATGATTTTCGGCGGAAGGAGGACTTGAATTCGTGACTTGTATGTCGTTGGCCACGAGGATAACATTTTACCTACTAGATTATTGTGGTATTGTTTTTATTAAAATAAATCAATCTCTTTTCCTTATATATAATAAGCTATCATAAAAAAGCTTTAATAAGTTTACTATTCCCTGAAGGAAATCGCTTTTATGATTGAAAGGGAAAAGAAAAGTATTTTCTATATTTTAAGAAACAGTATGATAAGTAACTAGCAATATATATTGTATCAACAGGAGGCTATATTAGTATAGGAAAACGTTTTTACCTAAAAATGTGTCAAGTTTTTATCCTATTATTCTATTCTTTAGTACACAGCAAAGGCAATCGCTTCTACACTTGACATGCTCTGATGTCAAGTGTAGAAGGTACTTTCTTAAACCACATTGATTTATTCAATCTTCTGTTTAACCATTCCATCTGTTAAAAAATAAATCATGCGGTTCCTATCACTACGTCTTTGTTTATAACATTAATTTTTTTAATGCTTAGATATATTTCTGTTCTGAACAGTACTATCGGTATTGGTGGGAACAATCTGTATCACTATTTTTTTCAGTTACTCTAACTTATTAGGTGAAAATTTCTTATAAAAATGAAGGAAACCTTAATAAAATGCAGTACAATGACATAAGAATAACACACTTTAGAGAGAATGCTTGTTTTAAAGTAATGGCTCCAAAAATATGGCAATACGAAAAGTTAAGAATATCTAAAACGTCTTGATTTTTCCGGAATCATGTGGCAGAAAGGTGTTTATGGTAACACCGGGCTTAATCGGACTTAAATAGCCTGAAAAATGAGATCCGCTTTTGTATCTTGCAAAACATATAAAAATTAATCAAGACACATTAAGGTTAAGCTAAAGAAGAAGATTAAAAATATTTTTCTTACAGTATTTTTCCTACAATTTGGATGCGAAAATTTCACTGCATGTTTGCATTATTTATTTATTTATTGAATGTTTAAATCACATAACTCTAAAATGTAAGTAAATTTACATCCCTGGTCTGCATGACACGATTTGATTTTTTAACGTTTTTGTGCGAGTTTTGACATTTTTTCATAATACAATTTTGAACATTTTTACATTCATCATAATAATACGATAATAAAAGTTTACGTGTGTGCGTCACAATTTCATTCATTTATGCATTTTACTTATAAGTATGACGTGATTAAGAGCAACATATCTTGCAAAAACTTTATATAACGCGTTTGCCTGGATTCTTCAAAGCTTGTCATGTTGTATGGAATAACACATAGTTAAGTGTGCAAGGGGTGGGGGTTGATAAATTGAAATTATTATTTTTCTTTCCATTTAATTTCTTATCGGTAAACATTTTCTGACACTTTTAAATTTGCTAACTTCCTCTTTGAAATAGAGCGTATCATAGTAATATCACGAGCCTCTAATAATTGTTGAATTAACAAAATTATTTTGGAATAATCACTTCCCCCAACCCCAGGTATAAAAGCGTTCTGCACTATCTAACGCCCTCTTTCTCTGCAGGCACTTCTTATGAGATCCAGCCACACGATCTCAAGCACTTTATTTCGTCATGCGTTGGTATCATAAATATATAAAATGCAACAAAATCATTTAATGAAATCTAATATCATTACTTATAACGACTGCCTTATTTTGCTGAATATCAACATCACAATAACATCTCCTAGATGTGATGTGTGTGTGTGTGTGTGTGTGTGTGTGTGTG
>BMAW01093678.1:5147-29812 GCA_019974015.1 Nephila pilipes
ATTTCACAATAATTAGACAGAAAATTTTCAACATTAGTTAATTTTCTAAATAAGAACATTCTCAGTAATTTTCTTAAAATAATTTAAACACCATTACAGTATAGTGAGATCTCAAAAGTAGATTTTATTTTCTGAATAGTTAGTTACATCTTAATTATTACTGTTCATTATGTCTGCTATTATTAATGAGGGTATTTAATGAAACACTCGTTTAACTTTGAAATAGGTAATCCTTATTAATTCACATTTTAAGCAAACTTTAATTTACAGAAATCTAATTCATTTATTAACATGTAACATTTTCGGAAATAAAAATAATTTTGAAAATAATTCAATCGTTTCATGATGAAGATTTCCCCTCTTATCACTCATACTAATATTATAATGAATATTCTCGGTTATTTGAAGATTATTTTCATTATTTTATTTGGTCGTTTTATTTATAAATTGCTTTTAGCGTTTTTAGAGATTTTTCTCTTATTTATCCTGGTAAGTTTTATCACCAAACTATTTCTAATTAATTCGTCATTAAGAGTATAGATTAATTTTTGTTAAATTTTTATAGGATCAAAAATCTGCTTTATTTGTTAGAATATTTTTATTTTTAGCTGATACAGAACTTAAACTTTAATGGTAATTTCATGGAAGTATACAATTGTTATATATGTGCCAATTGTGATTCAATTAAAACTTCTTAATCCCTTAAAACTCTTAGATCCCTCAAGTAGAAATAAATAAAATAAATATAATTTTCAGCATATGAAATATATATTGATCAACAAAACACATGCAGAAAAAATTAACTACGTAATATAAATGCTAACATTAATTTTTCTTCAAAGTATGAACATAGAAAATAAAAATAAATTGTAAAATCTCTGATGAGCTAAGCATATGAATACTTCCTATAGTAACTGTTATAATGAAAAGATCTAACACTAAATTAAACAGAAAAAAATAATTAATAAATTATAAAATAACACATATGGTCTTCTTTGAATCTAACTGTTTGAAAATATTTCAATACAGACATCTGAAAACATGAAGAAGTGAGCAAAATGATGTTCATAATAATAGGAGTATCGATGAAATGTTCCTACTAAAGAGCAAAGTCTATAAGATTTGAAATTTTATTCTTAATTTGGTGATTTATTTTTGCTTTGTGATTTCTAAGTCCTGTCAACTGTTAATATTATTAGCATTAAACGAATATTCTAAATCCAATTTTTCTCTCGTTATACTATGATTTTTTTTCTTTGAATAATACGCAAGATAATTATGTAAATGATAGTAACAACTGATAATTAGTTGGTTAAAAAAAACACCTCCAAAGCTTCCTCTTATATATTCTGCTTATGTATTGGATATAACATATGTTCAAAGAGAATTCTTTTAGATCAAAGGGGAGGAGACAACTTTTTGGGTTCGGAGGCCACTTTGTGCAGGTTGAAATAAGTGTGATGATCAACATATTTTAAAATGATTTAATTCATTATTTAATTTTGCATTTCTGAAAAAAGTAGAAGTTGTTCCAACAAAATTAATAAATATAAGTTAAATAAAGTAACTGAAGATTTATTCAATTTGCTTTTTGTGATAATATCGTATCGTCTATATCTGCAAGTGAACTTAATAATAGAATCAGCTTAAAGAAAAAAGGTACCGTATAACTTTCTGCAATTATTTTTGAAATAAGGATTGATATTGCTTGTTGAGATTTTCATCACAGGCTGCAATGTAATGCCAGTCAAGGAGCATTTATATTTACTTTTGTTGATCTTCAAGCAAGGAACAATTTGCTCACAAATATATATAATAGTATATATAGAGACCCAAGTATATAAAGAACACTTTCCCAGTGAATTTCTTTGTACATGGAAGTTCTTTAGAAGACAAAATTTTGTAAAAAGCAACTAGTGTCACAGTGTTAAGCATTTCTTTCTCATTGTGATATCACTGCAGCTCCTCAAGAGCTGTGTCAATATCAGCAGTGATGGTATAAGACTACAAATTGAATTTAGACTCAATTTTAATAATGTCCTGGTATCATATTGTGACCTCATCCTCCAAACACTGCAGATGAACCCTAAGCTTATCAAAAACCCATTCAGGTACTATCTGTTTTCCAAATAAAGGAAGATAATAAGAATTATTTTCTCCAGATTCTCTTGTAAATATACCTAATTCCGCATTGAATTATTTAAGGCATGGGGGGATGAGAAACTTGGATTTTTCTGTTTGTCTTGGAAAGCCACAAGAAAACTAACAAGCAGGCCCTATGCGGCCTGAGAGCCAGTTTTTACCCACCAATGTATTAGATCAAAAACAAAAGGAAAAACATGTGATAAAATTAATTTGAAAAATGAATTTCGATGTATGATACATTGAATAAAATTTTTTAAAGTCATAGGTATTACAATTATGATTAGAAATTTTCTGGGGATAGAAAACTTTGATGGAAAAATATCACTCAGTTTAGGAGATTGCTCAAAGTAATAATCATAATAGTCTGCGATATCAATGTGTTAGCTTGAAATTAATTTCGGTGAAATTTTTTAGTCCCCTTATCGCAAAACATAGTTATTATATTAGGTTCTGAGTAATAGTACTTCTAGGAAGACATTTAAAAGCTAGTTTAGAATGTTTTTAACTTATCGATAATAATTACTCAAAAATTCTGAAGTATTTTATAATTCATAAATTGAATATAAAGCTTTAACTAATTTTCTCAAAATTCTTAATTAGACTATAAGAAATTATGAAATTCATGTAATGCAATTATATCTCAGTAATATTTTATGTACAATTTTACAATTTAAGGGAGTATCCTTTAAATGTTCAGAATTAGCCATATTTTGATTGAAAATACCTGTAACTGTTACTTAAACGTAATGACAAGAAAAATATCAAATATTTCCTTTATTTCTGGATGGAAATGCAGCGTTTAGCGTGTTTTCAAAAATAAAGATAAGCAAACATCTAATGGTCAGCATCTTTTTTCCATCAACGCAGCCATTTGTTACACATGTTCCAGAAAAAAAATAAGAAAAGAACAATCTAGATCCAATTTCGTGTCTTTGAAACAAAACAAAGAATGAAAAACAAAATAAAATCGCGCACAACTATATAAAATTACAGCACAGATTCTTGAGTAAACAACAATTTTGATAGCAGACACGAAAGAAAACATTACCTTCAAAAATGACTGGAATTCTTATTCACTTATTCCATAGCTTTTTTATGAAACATGTCTCCACATCGGGAAGAGAAAAAATCGTTCGAAACAAACGCAAACTTAATTCTGCGTTCGAAACATTTCTCCCCTTCGTTTAACAGTCAACTGTGTAGTGTTATCAAAAGAAGATTCTGAACGGAAAACGTAATATATACATATATCTAAGCATTCTTTCTTTTTCGAACTAGAAAACAACCAGATATTTCGCTTCGATTTTTTTTTTTTTTTTTTTGTTTTTCGGTACGGTCAGTCTTTATTCTAGTAACTTCTTCCCTTATTTTACTTATTTACCCTATCTACCACATATACACGACCGTTTCTTGAACAGGAACCAAGGAAAGGAGAAAAAAGTTATTTTAGAAACTTCTTCCACAGTTTTATGCGTTCGAGTGATTGCACACCGGCAGGAGGGATATATCACTTCGGATTTTATGACCGCGCAAGCTGGGCCTACCCTCGAATGCGAAGATGGACTGCGAAACAATCTCAACATAGCTGCCATCTTTAGACACGTGTTATTGTATAAATCGACTCGCTTACTCAAAAACAAATGATAAACATAAATTATTAACAAATAATAATAATGCATTACACTACACATAAAAAGTTGGTTTTCATGTTTTAATTAAAAATATCCAGAGAGCAAAGTTTTAAAATTGATAATAGATTAATTTTATTTGATCTATTTGAAATTCAAAGAGAATGATGTTTAATATGAGTTTATATTTTAAATAAATTATATGTATTTTAATGTAATAATAATTTTATAAGTTATTAAAATGTTTAACAGTTTATGTATACATATTGATACAACTACTAGCAATTAAATATTTATCTGTAATTTCTATCAATATTTAAGCATATAACTTATGTAAATTTGAATTTGATTATCCAAAAAGTAAGGGAAAAGTCAATGTGGATATTCCTACCAAGTGTAGATTGAGGTAAGTTTTTTTAACTAATTGGAATTTGAAAGTTTTTATCTATTTTTTTTCTTATTATATATTCTGTTTTAATTTATTTATTGAAGTGATTAATTTTTTTCCAAAGAAGATTCAGTGTTGGAGGGTTGATGCTATTGAACATGTTTAAATCCAAACTTCGTTCCCAAGTTTGAATGTGCATGTTTTCCGTGATATGTATACATATATGCCAAAATAATCTTGATAAGGATCAACCACCCCTACTAAATCCAAAAGAAAACATCAATGAGAAAATAAATATTTGTTCTGTGTATGATGTGATTGTCGAAATACAATTCATACGAAGTTGTTGAAATAAAATTTAACGATTACTGCGGATACACACGTTCAGCAAATTCAAAGAGGAAAAGAAAATCTCCATGAAAAGCACTCTTCATTGATTAATCGTAAAAACATCATTGTTTAGTATCTCATGAAAACTTCTTGAACTTCAGTAGTTTATTTTGTCACGCGCACTTTATTCACCGGACCTTGTGCCGACAAACTGCTACTTTTTCAGTTATATACAAAATATTTTGAATTGAAAAGATTTTCATTTCTGTTGTTCATTTGTTGAAAATTCCTACTAGTCGAAACATCAAACGACATTTTACATGGAAGGTTTACGTATATATTGATAAGCTGATATTGTTTATCTGTAGGCTGTAAATGTTATATATACTCCTATACTATATATATATATATATATATACACTATCTTCTATATATATATGTGTCATGCCTTATTTCAGTAATGCTAACATTATTATTGATGACAATGTGTATTGTGTGTGTGCGTGCGTGTGTTTGTATGTCTGAATTATTTTATGTAATGTATAGTAATTTTCTTCATATAACTAACAGCATTGATTAACAGATTTGAAACACATTAAAATTCTAATTATGGAAAATGTTACTGGCTAAATAAAATTATTTCTTAGGTTATTTATTTTATTTTGTTCATTGGAAAAACTATGAATTTCGCAAATGAATTTTGTTATGAAATTATTTTTTTTCATCATATTACTAAAAATGGTGTATTTAAAATAGTTATTTTTGTTAAATTTTCTTTATTAGATTTAATTACTTCAAAGAAATACATTGAAACGTATTATTCAGGTATATTTGCGATGAAGGTGTTGATTAATATTTTGATCTATTTGATCCTGCTGTTATTTTATTAAAACATATAAGTAATATATGGCATTTCTCTGGGTTTAAAAACTACTCAAGAATCAATCTTCTCAAAAATATTAATTTAAATTTACTTTTCATTCAATGATAAGGAAAATTTGATAAAATAAATGAAAGAAAAACAACTACTTTTTTTTTATATTTTTGCAAATTGAGATTATTGTACAAAAATTAAGAAAAAATATTAGCTATTATAATTTAATTTAAATTTATTTTTTTCATAATTTCTGATTAAAATATTTTTCAAAAGTAATGTAAAATAAATTTTTGTCAATTTTATTTCCGTTGTTTTCCTGTTAAGTTACTCCTTAAGTTAAGTTTTAACATTAATTAATTTTATATTAAAAATGAATAGTAAAAGACAATTTTGTTACTTGAAATAAATTAACTCTTTCTAGTACAAAAAACTTTTCATTCACAAAACATATAAGCAATTTTTTATAATTTAAAACACATACTTATAGTTTTTATGTTTTGGAATTTCGATTCATCTCTCTTAAATTATTGATTCCTATATCTTAAAATATTTTATAATTTCCGTTTTTAGGAACAGTTAAGTATGAGTATTTTCCCAATTTAAAATATATAACAACAACTTAAAAATACTTATGAGCTACAACATAGCATTTTAACTTTGAATATATAAAATAATCTTATATATAAATGTGTGTGTGTATTTGTATAATTTTCATTCCTTCATGAGCATATGTATCAATGAAGTATGTGATAAAATAATTTTAGTACTTGCTACTTGGAAAATATTCCAATAACAGTGCCATTAGTTCAACTAAACATAATTAACAAAATAGTTTTTATAACTAATCATATTCTAATTTTTCATCATTTATCAGCTTTATTAGCTACGCAATATTTTGTTTTCCTATGAAATATTCTACCAATATTTACTTCACATTGATAAAATACTGTCTTTTTCTTAATTCTAGAGATAACTGAAAAGTTTTCTCATTAAAGCCCAGTTCTTATCATGTACATTTATCAAATAGTAGTAATGTGCTAGTTCATATTGACCCCAGTAATGGATTACCGAAATCATTAACACCATTATAGACACATCTCTAATCGATTTATCTTACTATTGTTTTTTAAAAAAAAAATAATAAAACCTGTAATCAATGATAGGGGAATTGCTATATTTCTCACAATTTTGTTGGTAATCATTTAATATATAGTTGTTTTATTATAGTTATCGGAAATAGTTTTTGATAAGTTTCTTTCTCAATAAATTGTTTATTTTACTTTTACTTTTTTACAAGTAATTAATTATGCTAAGTCATAAAAACAAAATTTAGGAGTTTTATTTGCGATGTGAATGAAATTCTATATCTATGTTTCTATAACAAGAATTGCCGAAAAACCTATTAATAAATTTTACTTCCCTTAATATTGAAGACCTATTCATCAAACTTAATTAGATGATCTCTTAACAATTCAGTTTTAATATCATATGTAGAAAAAACTTTTCTTTTAAATTTATTTTTGAAACTATCATAAAATTTATTTTTTTAAAAATAATTACCATGGGCTTACAATTTTTTCAATATGTTCTTTTGAAACTCTGTGAATTTTTTATCTATTAAATTCGTAGCCTATCTTTAACACTTTGTCTTTTTTCATTACAGTATATTTACAATTTTTTTTCTAAATTTATAATTTTTTTCTAAGTTTTATTTTGTCATTTATAATTGGTACTTCATTCTATTAAATAAAATTAAATTATAAATTTATTGTAATACATCTGAAGTCTTCCTGCGTATATTCATGATTTTATGGTGATAAAGACGATAGCTTCTAAAAGTACTAAATAAAATTTATATTATATTCAATGTCAAATGACCACTCATCTGCCAAATTAAATAAACTTTTAAATCAGTCACTCTAGAAAATATTTCGTTTAATAAAGTATACACATTTTTATGTTCAATAAATATTAATCTACTGTTTTTTGTTGTTTTTATATTTTTTTAAGAAAAATGGTACTTCTTAAAAATTAATTAAAATGCTAGTTTCTCTCTATTCATTAGTTTCTAAATTTCTTAATTTATCTTACAAGTAATGAAGGTTTCCTTGAAAATTAAATCTGAATTCTGAGACATTTTTTGTTACTTTATTATTGAAAATTGATTCGCAATATTATATATATCATATGTATAAACATTTTTTTCTTCAATGTTTTCGAATTAAATTTCATTCTTTCTAAATGAGGAATGAAGGCAGGAACTGTCTGGTTTGGAAATAAGACATGCTGAAAGCTCCTCTTTATTATCCACGTATTTATATTAAACGTAAGTACATCATTTATTAGAGGAAAATTAAATAAATGATTCAAATGAGGTATACTTTAATGAATTTTTAATCCTTATAGACAAATTTCTAATTTATTTCCAAATGCCTATTTCTCAAAACAATTTACTGCCTAGATATGGCTTCAGATCAACGAAAGGAATTTGAAACCTACCTCTTAGGGATCTACCCGTCTTAGCCCTTGGGACCTACCAATAGGAGATTACAGAATGAAGACTGTGTTGGAGTTTAAGGCAGAAAGTCCACATGCAAGCAGGATGTGAGTGACAGACCAGTATGTTAGTCAATTGTCAGTATTCTCATTCGCCAGCTGTAGCCACTTTGAAATGTGACAAGAATGGCCAAGGGAATTGAGTTGGTATTGGTATGAAATACACTAGGGAAATTCTAGATAGTTCCGTCAAAGTTGGATTCTATCAGTCGAGGAAATTGCTTGAATACTCTTATTGTGAAATTTGACAGTTCTGGATGCAAATAAAGAGCTAGAGACACAACATCTGATGCTATGGCTTACTACTTAGATTGATATAAGAATATGTAACTTCGTGTAACATTAATAAGAAAACGTAAA
Organism: Nephila pilipes; assembly: GCA_019974015.1. Classification (NCBI taxonomy): domain Eukaryota; kingdom Metazoa; phylum Arthropoda; class Arachnida; order Araneae; family Nephilidae; genus Nephila; species Nephila pilipes. The sequence goes on from BMAW01093678.1 coordinate 13,432, forward strand.
ACTAAATAATGTTTAGTTCGTAAAGTTCCTTCCTTACAAAATAGATAGAATATATGGACAGGTACATTTATTATTTTATGAATGAATTATATCACCACGCAAATATTTTAGAAAGACTGTAATAAACTTATAAAATGTATGCAATGCACATATGTATGCAATGCAAAACTTATGCAATGCATATTTATAAAAATACCCTCAGCTATATTTATAAGAATTTGAATTTAAATTGTGGGAATTCAATTGAACTAATATGAATTTGTTTCGTTAACTACGCAGTAAAAATCTATGATAAGATAATGATGACAAGTTTTGGTGACAAAATTCTAACTTTCCTTCCTCTTTTATTGTTTAAATACATTATTTTGAAGAAAAAAATATTAACTCAGTTTTAAAATGTGTTAGCGATTGTAAATTAACTTTATTGCTTTTTGGGTTAATTTTCTTTTGTTAACGTCGAAATATATTTCTATTGCGGATAGTTTACAAGATGCCACTTTATATGTAATAATATTCAAAATGACGAACATAAATAATCCATTAACATCATAACCAAAATATTATATAAACAATAGAATTTATGAGACTTTGGATGACTATTGACTTTTGAAATACAATATATTGTATATTAATCTATCAATGTACTTGATTTCACTATACATTAAATGCTTATATGCAATGGTGAGATAAATTATTACACACAATTGCAACTTAATCGTTAAGGAACGAAAGAAATGTCATTCAAATGAGTTGCTTGCCTATGTTGATTTTACGAGAAACAAATATGAGAGTTTAAGTGGGAAAATGAACAATCAACATCATTAATAAAGGCAGTTGTGAAAGCCAATTCAAATAGTGGACAAATTGTTGTAACCCCAATGGTCCAGATCTGCATGTGACAACCACCGAACTGTTGTACTGGCACAAGAATGCAACGCTCTCATCATTATGCTTATAAAATATTTATGGTGAAAACCTACAGTTTTTTCCCTCCTACATCTATAAGATTCTGCTTTTAGCACATTTTCAGATCTCATTTCTGTTGTATTTTTCCTATAACTATAGGCAGAAAATGTTGGAAACGGCCCAATATTAAACAAATGTGTATAATAAATTGTCTTCAAATTTATAATGTTTTATTACAGATATATGTACAGTTAAAAATATCAATTTTTCTATCCAACCACAGATAGTAATTTCATTGGTGATTTTAGAATAATATTTTACAAATATACACTTTAATAACTTCAGAAAAAACTACTGTAAAAAAAAACGTTATAAAGATATTCATTAATTTTACATATATCAATATTTTAATTTTAAGGTGGAGAAACAGCAAATATGATAAAAACTCTTATACGTTCTGTAAAAGAAAATTTTAATGTCTTGCTATATAAATATTTTAGTCATTTTTTAAGAAACCTTCCATACATACTCACACATACATATACATACATATATAACTTGAAAATTTTTTTGTTAGTCCTCCATTGGTCAGTGTCATTGGATAACTCGTACGCTGGAAAATGGAAAAGCCTACGCTGATCATTGGTCACTCTTTCTCTTTCGATTTACTTCCTGTTATAATATGTATACTACGTGGTATTGAAAATGCTACACCTAAATGAAATAGCCAGAAAGCGATAAAACTAGGAAGAGAGAGACAACAGCGAACAATAAGTGATCTTTATTTCGAAATGATATGCATAATACATAGCGATAACAGCGCTGGCTTAATAGATTGTAGGACCACCAGGAATTTGATGCACGAAGCAACACGTCTAGGTATAGAGTCCTTGAGATTACGGAAGGCGTCCTGAGGAATTGCTCTATATTCCCTGTCATCCATTTGCCACAGTTCTCCTCTGAACGCTGTAGTGACAATATGGGCAAATGACATCCAATCACATCCTAAATGTTTAAAATTGGTGTGAGATCAGGAGATAACTTTTGCCAGGGAATCATTTGTACAACTAGCAGAGCACGTTGGATGATGCAAGCAGTATGATGTCGGATGTTTTACTGCTGATAAAGGGCACTGGTTATCCCCAGAAAGTTGGAGAATGTCACTGGCCAAAGCCCATAATTCACGTATCGTTGGGCCGTAATAGTGCCCTGATTACGAACTACAAGTGACCTCTCATCGTACGCATTTGCACCCCAAGCAGTGATGCTCCGTATTCGTGGCACGGTGTGTTCCACCATTGCTGCCAGATTGGACCTGTCTAAATGTCGATGCCACACTCATACATGAAGGACATTATTGAAGAAACCAAAGCATGACTCATTAGAGTACTATACCCTGAACCATTCTGTCGTCCACGTCACTCGAGCCCTACACCATTGCAGACGTTGGCGTCTATTCTGTGAGATGAATGATAATCTTGTAACGGACAGCAGGAATACAAGACACTAGCAACTACTCGCAATCAACGGGTAATGTATCTGGTCGATACGGGGACATCCAGAGTGTCTTGAACAAGCGACAGAATAGAGGTAGAAGATTCTTCAGGGTTTTTCACAGCTTGTATGTGGATGCGTCGATCCAGGCGTGCTGATTTCCATCTGGCTGCAAACACACCCTTCAATCTTGAGACATTTCCTTATTCCCACCATCTAAACCACAGTCGGTGCACTGCAGACACTTCAAGGTGTGTGTCAGCTGTGATCTGCAGTTTGGAACAATCTCACCATATCAGCACCCCTCATAAAATCGTCTGTCTGCTGGAACTGCCTTCGTTGACGATGGCTTAGCATTCTCTGCTATTACACATGTCCTCTGGTATAACAACAAATTTTCAAAGAGGATTCTCCTAGTAGAAATAAAGTAATAAAAATTGAATACTCTGCATTATCCTTCACTTTTGTCTTCTGGAGAGCTGCGCATTTCACATCATTCGCATAACTATGTCTCGTGCTTCTACACTGAAATTTGCATAATTTAATAGCCAGTATTTTTTGGTGTTCATTTTCAGTGTAGCGTAAAATATATATATGTATATATACATACCCTCCTTGCCTTAAAAACTTCCCGACCAAGAAAGAGTTGTGAGAATAAAACGAAATTTTACATTTGTAAGTACAACGTCGATATAAGAAGGTGATTAAAATTCAAAGCAAAATGGTCATTTATTGTAGGAAAAATTACAAATGAATAAAGGTTTTGGTATCCTGTGGGGCCACCTCTAGCATTAATGCATGATGTATGATGTGATATTGTCGGTCATTAAGGCTTACCAGTCTCATATTATGTCTTGCGCATCTCGTTACAAAGTTGCAGTATACCTGCCTTCAATTGAAACAGAGTCATAAGCTATCCAACTTGTAGTCCTTTATTACCCCAGCGATGATCGATCGGTGACAAATCATCTATGGATCGAACAAGCATGAAAATGTGGGAAAGTAGCTTAGGCAGTCCTGTGAGACCCTTGTTGTGTATGGTAGAGCATTGTCCTGTTGTAAAAATGGCTCCTGAGAGCCCTGCTATGAGTGGCAACACATGTGGCTGAAGAATATTGAAGACGAACCTCTAGGATGTCTTGATGCCATGGATAAATATTAGGAGTGATAGTGTGTCGTATGCGATGACAGCCTCTATCATCACACCAGTTGAAGGAGCGGTGTGCCGCTGTACATTGAGGACAGGATTAAGATGATCACCATGGGGCATTCACACACGTACGCGATTGTTATCACTGTCCAAATTGAATCTGGATTCATCACTATAGACGAATGATTCAATATCTTCAAACGTGACACCACTCCAAACAAAGGCAGATGATGAGTAGGTGTCGATGACCCTATATTTGACGGGCGCCGTTATTGAAAATGGCATTCAGCCAGTCACCTTCTGATGCTACGGACTTATACAGAAGACTGAAGTGAAGGTGCTGTCTGTGTATGAATAGTTAACAATGAGACCGTTTGCGTTAAGCATGCGTGTAGAACGATGTATGGTCTTCTTGACTATCGGTCTGTCGAGGGCGTCCTGTGAATGGTAGCCATATAGCACACTTCTCTCTAGTCCCCTGGTCCCCCAACCCCCTCACAGTAAAGTCAAAAGGGCCTAAGAGGCAAGTTACTCGCCGAACTGTCGCCCATTTTCCATCATCTTAATGATTCTTCTCCTCTCGAACTATGACAGCTGCTCATATTATCTCTAATATTTTCAACTATTTTATTATTTTAATAATAATAATAATAATAATAATATATATATATATATATATAACCAATTCAAAAAATAATAATATTGTTGAAAATAATTGAAATTCACGTAAAAATGTAATTCATTATATTTATAAAATAACGTACGCACAAATATTTAACTTAATAGAAGAAAAACGAGCATTTATATATATATATATATAACCAATTCAAAAAATAATAATATTGTTGAAAATAATTGAAATTCACGTAAAAGTGTAATTCATTATATTTATAAAATAACGTACGCACAAATATTTAACTTAATAGAAGAAAAACGAGCATTTATATATATATATATTATTTATACTTTTATTTAATTTATTTGATTAAGTTTATGCAGTTGTGTGATATAATTTTTTCTACATATTAAAATATTACTCTGGATTACATCTGTATAGAATATTTTACCTATTGTTTTTTTTATCATGGATTTTACATTTCAAAATATTTCTGTAGATAAAATTTGAATGCTTCGATATTAACTTCTTATGCTTGTTGCTGGTTATCGTACTATCCTTCACAACCAAAATTCTTGTTTTATGTATCTTGTATATTACATATTGCCATGCATAATATTATGATATATACATATTTGGATTTCTGCTAAGGTTGAAAAATATCTGATTTATATAATATTTAGTAAAAGAGTATCAGTTTACAATCTGATAGTTCTATGACAATTGATTGTGATTATTTTAAGTGGCAGAAAATATAAATCTTCGTAATTTTGCTTCACAATTTTAAGAGACTTTCATAAAGGATATTACAGGCAAAATAATTCATATACATTTGAACTCTTCTTTAAAAAAATATTTAATTTCTTTTAAAGTTGACAAACTGTGCTTTGCATTTCTGAAATTAAATGTGTGCAATATCTTGAAAAATATAATTACATTACGTATTTCTTTATGTTATTGTGATCAATATAACGAATTGGAATATAGAATTATATGTTAACATTGAAAATAGATGATTATTTGATGTGTAAAAGAGTATGAAATATATTTATAAATAAAGTTTAAATAAAATTGAATCGATTAGAATATTGTTAAATATGTGTAAACTATGATCATTTATTGGTACATTTTGAAAAGCGTTTTATGTAACAAATGCGAGAGAGACTTAATTTCTAATCAAGGCATTAAAACTGAGCACATATAATTCTATAAAGGTCTTCTACGTTTCTATGGAGATTTAAAAAGTTTCTATTGATATTTTAAAATTTCTATGAGAATTTAAATTATTTCTGATATCATTTATAATATGTTAAATCAAATAAATAATATGAGATGTATAAGCAGTTTCACTTCCAGTTAGTAAATCGTTACTTTAGCAAACCCAGGTCCTTTATTTGTAATAAATATATTTATAGAATGATATAAAGAGTTCATAAGAGATTGTTACATAAACTGGCCTAATGAAAAATTATTCGTTCTGTGTAAATAAATTTAAATATAATTTCCTAGTTCTTAATTTTATCCATGTCTATAGTAAGGACAAAGGAGATAATTGATATGGATAAGCAAAATCCTATTTTTATCTCATTACCCAAGAAGAGTTACTAGACGATAAATTACTTTTATACAATGTTTGAATTCAATGTTAAATTTTATATATGCGATTATACCTCCTCAACAAGAGAAGATTTGAATGAGAAATTAAGTCATCCTACTGCATGGCAGAATTCAAACTATGGAATTACAATTTTCAATAACTTTTTTAATTCATCACAATTGCGAAAATGGCTATTATAAAGTTTTATCAATTAATGGAGAAAATGATAAAAACATTAGACTATTAATCTCTTTAATAGACAGAAGTGGTAATTGATTAAGAATTTTGTAAATAAGAACATGAGTTACATGCTATGAATCATGTTCTTATATACTAAGACTTTGGCACAAAATACTCACATTTATTTATCCAATTCGAAACAATATTGATAAAACAAAATAAATTACTACAATAGATATCTAATTTAAAGTTTAGTTTGCAAAAAGTAATGCTTTATACTGATACTGTGGGTAAATATGGAGCACAGTAAGCAAGTTAGTATATTTTCTTTCGCGATCTCAGCCTCGAAGCAATGACTACGCATACTCGTAGAAAAAAAGGGGACCAAAAGAAAGAAGACGGAATTGCAAAGAAAAGGCTATCCTTACCGCCAAAAAAGAGTAAGGACGAAAAGTGATTTGGGTCCTGAGACAATAGCCCTCAGAAAGTAGTGAAAAAAAAGCGAGAGTACCAGAGGCAAGTAGTTTGCTAAAAAAAGGAATAAGTACAAAAATGTTTCTTTTTCTCTTTCTCCGCTACCTCACGCATCTAACGTTTTCAATCGTCCACTTTTGACGGTTTTGTTGCCGGCATGTTGCAGCAATGTGCGATCGCTTTGGTTTCAAAACGTACTTCCGACCAGGGGAAAAAGTTTTTAAAGTAGAGGATTTTTCTTCCTACCCATTTCTTCCGTCCTTTTGTAAGACGAAACCATGATATTTATTTTTGTATATTTTTTCTCCCCTTGAGCAATTCAAAAAAAAAAATTCTTTCCATTTTTAGAATTTGGAAAGCAGTTTACATGTTAGAAAAGTTTAAAAAATTTGTTGAGAAACTGAACAGGTTTTTTTTTTAATCTCTTATCAACAATTTTATTTATAAATATAATATTGTAAGATGAATAATATTTAGTACTGCTTTCTGGTTATCAAAAACACTTCCAGACAACATTATAAGACTTTCTTGAATTACAAACTGTAGAGTAAAATCTTTCTTTCACAGCTTATTGAACAAAATGACAGGGTGTTAATTGATTTGGATTTCCACCCAAAAGAAAAGCAATTATATTATAACTATTTTATACAGTTGCTGACACGGTGGCATAATGAGATTTTTAAGATAAAAACAATGACACTTAATATGACGATTGATATCATTAAATTTTAAAGATATATTGTTTAAATATAAAAACCGATAGAGTTGCTTACAGTTGTTCTCAATTGGTAACATCAGTACTGAAGGAACCGAGTATAAGAAGTGTTATTATTTAGCACGAATTACTTCATATGTAATAATGCTTCTATCATCTAGTAATTTGATTTTGAAGACATGTAGCCATTCTATTCAACGAGATTCTTAGAATAACAAAAAAAAAAATTTCAAATGGGATTTCAACAATAAAAATTTTCGTTCAGTTACTCGATTCCCAAATGTTATTCAACGTTTTATCTATTAAAATATGAAAGTTTTCATGTTTCATTTATTCCATTCATTATGACTTAACAGCATTTTGCTTTGTCTATGAAAGACGTAACCCTGGTTTTTAATAATTTAGGAACATTAAATGGAAAATTTATTGAAGATATGTAGCAGTGTCTTATTCATTACCTGTTAATTACCTCATGAAATCAAATGTACTTTATAGAAATATTAATCTGAATGTTATTTTTAAATTATCTATACGTAGAAGATGAAAAATTAGTAGTATTATTTAAATAACATATATAAAAGCAAAATAACATATCTGTAATGAGAAAAAAAAATTACAAATGCTCTTCTTTGGATTTACATCCTCTCCCACCTATTTTGAAAATATTTTAGAGTATATTTAAATACAGGAAAACCTACAAACGAATCTTTAGAATAAGGGTAAAAATATTTTTAAGAATCGTAAAAAAAATGTATTTCCAGAAAAACCTTCATTAAACTTTGCTATTTCAAGTGCACTTTTTTGCATTCAAATAGATAATATAGTCAAGATTTGAAGATAGTTATACATGTTCCATAGGATTAACATTGTTCTCAAGAAATTAAAATGTCCTGTGGATGGGAGTCTTAATGCAAACGTGGTATTGTTGCGATAAATTCTTACGTTAGAGTGGCGATCTGTACCAGCTTATTAAAAGGGGCTCTTAAGTTTTACAAAATATGTTATAGGGTTTCTATTAAAAACACTATTTCGGTAATGTATACAGTATTAAATATACTGATACTGAAGAAGTCTTGCATTTTTTTTTAAAAATAAATTAAATAGTTATAAATTTTGATACCTAAGAGGAATTTTTATTGAATATTTTAGTTTTAATCTTAACAAAAATATTGAGAAATACCTGATATTTATTGCAATTTTTTTGTCTATGAGCTTTTACTATTTTTATATACAGAATTTATCATACATCTATAACGGTATGCATGCTATGTAATCAAAATATTTTTCCAAATCGGATAATTCACGGGTTGAACATTTCCTTTTATAAATCCATGTCTAACTAAAACGTTTGGACAAATGACAAATGGAATGTTAAAATCGCAAAGTTTCTAACAACATCGCGTTGGAAAGGAAGTTTCGTGAGTATAAAGTAAAACTCTGAAATAATTTCTAATTAAAGCGTCTGGTTTCATTCAAACTTGTGTTGAAAGTGTCTGGCTAATGAAGAATTTCAAGTTTCTATGCTGTTGGCGAGAAAATAATATACTATGATTTACGAATTCATTTTTGAGAGTATTATACGCCTCATAAACAAAGAGTCTTATGATTTATGACAGTTAGGTAGAAGTTTACTTTTTAAGGCTTTAATCTTTTCATTATACTCTCTAAACATTTATTAATAGTTTTCTATTTATTCACGTTTTCTTTAATGACATTATATTATAAAGTAAATTCCAATTTTAACAAGCATGTTGAGTTTCTCTTAAGTAAAGATATCTGAAAAATTATATAAATAACTTTAGCTACTCTGAGACAAATAACTGAGAAAATATCTTGCGGAATGTTATTTCAACAAAATATATAATTATATATATATGTACTTATCTAATATTTAATGGAATGACATTGAAATACTTAGAAATAATAAATGAAAGTGGTAAGGATTACAAAAACTGAATTAAATTAAATAGTAAACAAGCTCAAACCTGTAAAATTTAAATTACAATTTATTTTTCCTTTAAAGCAGTTTCTATAAAACTGTTTACATATGAGTTGCAAACAAAAATTTATTTTATACTAACTTAATGGCGAAAAAAATATTAGTTAATACAAATTAATGCATTTTCTGTTTTTGTGTAAGCTATTATAGAAAAAAACATTAAACTTTGTGTTCAGTTATTTCAAAGGTAAAACATTTATCCATATAAACTTTCCTTTAATATTAAAGAGCAACACGATTACTTGTTTATTTTACTGGTTAAACGGACAGATGAATGTTAAGTAGTACTTAAACTTTTTTTTATAAAAATAAAAACATATAAATTTCTTATGATACATTTAGAGACACATTTTCAAAAGATTTAACCAAAATTACCCAGGACCATGCTAAAGATTTTATATAGTCACAATTTTCTACGATTTCATTTTACGTCGCCATGCAATATATTTCCAAACAATCTTCAAAAGTGACAGAAGCAATAATACTGATAAGAAAACTCGTATCTATTAGAAATATTCTATAGCATTCATTCGAGCCATGAAGTGTCAAAGAAATGAGTGTGTATAACGTTTGGAATATAATGCAGAAATAATTACTTTAAATATACATCTCTTTCAGTAAGCCTTGTGCAATCATGCTTAATAGAGTTAACTTGCTCATTTCACAATAAACAGCAATGTTATTGTACTATTTCGATGAATAATTAAAATTGTTGGTTATGCTAAAAATATTTAATTAATATTCAATAACAATTTTTAAAAAAATTATATTCAATAACAATTTCTTTGGACTTGGAAACATTTTTAAGTCAGTTTGAAAAAGGAAAAGAAAATTCAAGTTACTGTTAAAATAAACCGTTAAAGAAGTAATTTACGCAACAGAATGGTCTGCAGAAAAACGAAAATTAATGAGGAGTAGCATTCTCTTTGGATTCCTTTCAATTTCTTAATGTTCATCTGGAACCTTATCAAATAAATATTACTGTTACAGGAAGTATGAAGAAATAGAACTTCCGAATATTTCAAGCGAGGAGAGAGAAACGGATAATTATGTGTCAATTATAAATAAAGAAAAAATGGTTGATTGTTCTGAATTACAGTAATGAAAGTTATAAAAAAAATAATTCATTTTGTTTCTTGAAGTATCCTTTATTTATGTATTTTTACTTTTAGTTAATGATTATAAGATATTTACGATAATATATAAGACTCTTCTGGAATATTTTTTTTCTCATTATATCTTCTTTAGTTCTATATCACGGATAACTTTAACACCTTGAAAGAAAAATGCGAAGAAGGGATATAACACGTGACTTGATAGCTAGTATGGAGACATTATTATATATGGTTATTATAGACCTTTATTATAGAGACGTGACATGCACAAAAAATAATTCACAGATAATCTTTTTGTTTTACAAGACATTGCTCATGCAATAAAGGGACTTAAATTAATAGTATATAATAAGAACATTTTATAGTATATATATGTATGTGTCTGTGTACAAACACTTAAGTCTAAATTATCTAGAATGATTAAATACTAAAGTTTCTTAAAAACTGTGAACTAAAATTGTATCAAATTATGTGTGAAATAGGATATAAATCTTAACACATGAAAACGAATGAAAAGGTTTAAGAGCACTGTATATGACATAAAACTGTTGTATGAAACATTAAAAATGGCAATAACATCTAATAAGTAGTGGTGAATAAGAAAATCTCAGAAAAAGGTAATGGTTATGAATTAAATATTGAAAGAGATCACTCCTGACTTGTTCATAATCATATTTTGTACAACCAAGTTCCAACCCTCGGCAATGCAATATTTTCAGAGCATTTATTTGTCTAGAAGAAGGATACATTTATACAACTACTTTTCCAAGATAGTCCCATGAGCTCTTTACTGAGTTTCGATCAAGAGATTTTGCTCATCAAAGTTGTGAGCTTAATTGATTCTATTTCAATTAATTCATCAACGAGGTTCGCTTCATGTTGAAAAGCATTACCATCCATAAATGAAACGTAAAATCTATATTTAACTCTGAAAAGTCTTATATAAGTTTGATCGCATCTCGATATTCCCAGCCGTTAACAAATCATCTGTTGAAAACGTGTAAGGGAATGTTTCTATTGTTCATTCTTCCTTCCTCATACCATCCTGTATGCATTATTGAAACAATCATGTTTGCTAATTTGAGAAGGAAGATTTCGTGTGCCTGACTCTCTTCAGATGTAACATCCTTCAAAATAAATTGATAATTTAAATCTCGACCAGTTGGTAAAGACTAAGGGGTTTATTGTCGTTAAATATTTTTTAATGTTATTTTCACCAATTAAAACAGCTCCTCTTTTTTTGTGATAACAGTTGAATACATACTCTTGATTTTTAGCATAAAGGTTATTTGTTAAACTTTCTGTATAGAGCTCGCCATCGTACAACAGTTCTAGTGAGCAGGAACCTGTGAAATTACTATAAGAGCAGTAAGTTTCCTGTTACGATAGAAAGTTATTACCATAGAGTGTATCATCTTGAAAAACAGTTGTAATATATTTATTTCGTTTTTCATACCTGCTTACAAGAATTATAAATTGTTTCTATAACGTAAAGGATGTATGGTAGAAATATCCGATATCTATCCGATATTTACTTTTCACAAAGCTCTTGATTCATAATCGGTTAACGTAACGTCTTGATTTGCATATTAAAAACTATTGATGACTGCTGGTTAAGTAAGGTTAACTAGGCTTGTCTTGTCTTTTACTCATTTTATACAAAAATGGATTACATCGGTTGGATATTCGCTGTATTTGATTGTTTTTGTGTATATAAAGATAATATTGATCATGAGTGTATATACGGAGAGAAAAAGAAAGAAGATCAATATTTAATATTTTATTTATTCTCCCGTTTATACTTGAAACCATTTAATCAGAATGAAACAATGTTATACTTTTATGTATAAATTCAAGTTTTGTTTGAATGTTAGAGGCACATACATGTCATACAATGTGAAAAATTCAGTGTGAATAGTTCTGCAAAATTTTGTTTTGATTCTTTATTTTTTTTTACTTCAGCAATGTTAATTAACTAGATTCTCTAATATTTCGACATGTGAAATCTTTGAAATTTATTAATGCTATTTTATTCAGCATTAATTGCGAAACAAATAATTTCAACTATTAAAAGTTTTCAACAAACTGCATTTGTAAATTGAGCATTATTTGAATTTAAGCTTGGCTCTAAACTCTAACCTTTATATTTATTGTATGTCCTTTACCAAATTATAAATTTATTGGATTCACTAATTAAATATTTAAATGTTTATTAATATATGTTTTTTAAAAAATACCATTACTAATTCTGTAACATTAAATTTTAAATAAAAGTGAAAACACCTTTTTATACTAAATAAATTATTCATACAATTATTAAAACTATTTTAATTATTTATAGCTGCTAAAAATTTATCCTTTATTGGAAAAAGAATTTATCCTTTATTGGATTTCATAATTGTGGAGTATCATTTTAAGGTGCAGAGAGTGCAGATATATGTATTGAAAGCACTCGCCTTAATTGACCGAATATTTGTATAATAAAGTAAGCATATGGTCATGTTGACGACATAGGCAAATTTATCTACTTTAAAAATGACTATTTTCCTATAAAATAAATATTTCATCGAAAGGCCTCTCCTCTAAAGCAGCCTTTCGTTGAATTAAAGTGTGTGAAGTTTTATACCACTTTGTATGTATACTTATCACTAAAAAAAGACTTTCCTTGCACATTTAAGTATTCTTTAAACTCTACCCAATGGTACTCTCAAATAAATCTATAAAGCGAGGTGTTTCTAAGCAAACATTCCACCTAAAGCAAACAAACTTGCTGGATCTTTGTTTGTATTTACTCTCTATGAATTTATATTTTCCATTTTACTACTCTCCTTTCGAAAGTTTTAAACACAGGGCACGCTTTTGGATTTTGTTACACAATGCCATCGAGATGAGTGGAGTTGTATATCTCCTACTTTCACGAGTAGAGAATTCAATCCTTACAGAAACACAACGTAATTGTGTATTGATTGAGAGATTCCATACTTTCATCCAGAAGAAAAAGAGACTCCTTTTAAAAGTTGAAATGCAAGTTTACTTTTAATGGAGGGAAAAAGAATTTTAAAGCACCGAATTATTTTCTATTTTCAATGTTATGGTAGTGGTATTTTGAATAATTAAAATATAAGATGGGGTCATGGAAATTTTTATTCAAGCTTTAAAGGTTTGAGATAGATATAATTTTTCTGTGAGAATATTTTCGCACGGAATAAAAGCTTTGATCCCATATAGCTTTAAAAGACTAAAATGTATTTGCTGTCATTACGATAAATGCATATTTTAAATGTCTTGAAAACTCCAATAATACTGATTTATTGATACGAATGACCTGATATATAAAAGAGGGAAACATCAATGATTATACTGCTGATATATTATTTAATTTAAGAACGCAATGCTTTCTTATTTCGTTCATTTGCATTAACGCTAGATTTAGAGATTGAGACAAATTGATGTAAAACAATACATACACACACAGACACACACACATCAACGCTAGCATTTTTTGTCGATTCGTGGGTTCGAGCTTTGATACCTCTAAAGACCCGTCGTGTATCCGGGGCTGATATACGTTTCATCTGTCGATACTCAATGTCCTCCCAATAGCTTAGTGTGGAATTTAGAATAGGTGTGCGCCAGAGGGATTGCTTGAATAAGTCTAGCGTGCATGGTTTCTCTTGTAAGTTTTTTTAATCTAGTCGATTAATTTTTGGATTGTTCGTTTTAGATTTTCATTGAATACAAGTAGGGTAGACTTCAGATGACAATTGTCAACATGAAAATAAAGATCATTTGGCACCAAAGTGAAAAATCAGAATGAGTTAACACGACTGATGATGAGGAGAAAGGTACCGTTGGAAGCAGTTCGAGAATTGAAACTATTGATATTGAAGAACACTTTTAAAATAGAACAACTTAGGTAACACGCTTCGTATAAAAGCTGATCCTTTTAAAAAAAAAACGGTTGTTATCTTTGAAGTCGCCAGATTTTTTACGTTAGTGTTCGCGAGAAAAAACATCTGTTTACTTTATTGTTCGACAAAACACATGATATTCCAGTGGGATTCAATCAATATATAAAGCATCAATTATCGATACGGAAACGCTTAATCGTACCCAGCGTTTCTTGGGCAACACTACATTACCTTTGTTGTTTTCGTTTACCGCGCAGTAAATTACTTTGCAAGCACACCCTTATGCTTCTTCACGCAGACAAAACACACGAGTACTTTTCTAGTTTGTTCGCTTTACTGGTACCACGTTGTGCAGCAGATGTTGAAGTGCACTGATACTGTTTCATGCCTCATCATCACAAGGAAGGTTATACCAGGTAAGTAGCCGTTGGCTGGATGCATGATAAATAAGTCACAAAGGTGGTATATTTGTTTGTAATGTTCACATAATGACGAGGTCAAAATTTCATTTAGGCCCAAATGTTTCATCAATTGAAATAATATAACGACCTGTAACGGCGAGACGACGAAGCGAAGACGGAAAAAAAAGTCCTTAATATAGCGCAGGTTTTTTTACCAATATGTCAGAAACAGATACTGCTCTGGCATGCCGAATTAAACGTGAGGACAGAGCCTGGTATTTGAAATAAATGATATAAAAAATAAAAATTGACAAAGAACTGCCGAAGCATAATATTGTGAAGAAACAAATATCAAAGTTCCATGAAAATAATACAGATTCGAGCCTAACAGCCAATCAAAATGCAAACCGAAATTTTTGAATTTGTACTGAGTTTTCATTTATACCACATAACCGAAAAAAATTGATGTAGTCATCGCAGAAGATGAAATCCTCTTTATTTATAATTACTAAGATATTGAAAAGCTGCCATGTTTGCCAACATTGTAGTCGCACACCGTTTTCTGCTTGATACTTAGCGAAGATAAAATGTAATTTTAAAAGAGACAAGCTAGTTTTTTCCAAATTGACACCGACATCATTTCGATCAATATTTTTAAATAAATAAACTTGACAGAAGGATTCTCGAATGCATATCTATCAAGACCTGGTTTTCGGAGATTGCTATTAATTATACCTCAAAGATAGACTGAAGTCAACGCCTAAGCAATAGTCAAAGTTTACAATAGGGTTTCGGCACTTTGTTTGGTTGCTACATCTTCAATCATATGAAGGGGACGAATTCAGCCGTGCTGACATTAAATTAGTTTGCTTTTATGAGTTTAAATTTTCTTACATAATACTTTTCGAAAGGGTTTAAATCATTAGTTCTTCTTGTATACTGAACATGTTTATCTCTTCTTTTCATTGCTTTTGAAAAGTCTGGCCACGATGGCATGTTGTTTGATAGCTTATAATACCAAAAATGGCACAGCTTCAACCAAAAAAGTTTCTCTTATCATCAAGATAACATATAAATACCCTAATATTCAAAACGCAATTCCACCTCTATCCTTGTTGTATCATTAAATTTTCTTCCTCTTATCGTATCCGAATGTTGAGTCCCAACCAAAAAATGTAACATCTGAACAACCAAGTAATACTCATGACAATATCAAAATTCTCTCGCTACCGACATCTTCATCGGATAGTGATTAATTATTGTTTATGAAGAACTTTTCTGAAATGTTACTGGGATTCATATATATATTATATATATATATATATATATATATATATATATATATATATATATATATATATATATATATATATATATATATATATATATATATTATTTTCATTTGAACTCACTAACATTTATTAAACTCGGCGGTTCATATATCGCCATTTTTTTCTCATTTAAAGATACGGCACTAACAATTCAGAAGATGTTCATCACCCACTTTTATCCATGAATTTTTCTGTGTCTTTATGAGACTGTACTAAAATTGTCAGTATTTGGAAGGGAATATTTTCCTCCCCTTTTTTAGGTTCTGTGTGAATAATTGGCGAATATTAGGATCAACACATTTTAATCATGAAATTAAATACTTAGTTTGATAATTTTACGCTGTCCATGATAGATGGATATATTTTTACTGTTATTTTTAGTTTGGGTTTTCAAATTATTCGAAAGTTTCTGACGCAAATAGGGAAGGAGAATTTGGTGAAGGATTTAAAAGAAAAGTTATGAAATTAGTCATTAAGAGTTTGAATTTAAAA
>BMAW01093678.1:29837-70290 GCA_019974015.1 Nephila pilipes
ATTTTGGAAGATATTAATAAAATTTATTTATATGTATCTGCAAATTCTGATGAGAAATTAGAAAACTTATTTTTATGGAAAGAGATAGATGGTTTGAAAACGATAAATGTATTACCATTTTTTGAAGGAATTTAGTAATATTACTCATATAAAATATATACCATAAAATAACAGAGCTTTCAAAAAAAAATTGAAAACAAGTATTAGCACATAATTTTCTCATTGGCCAATTGACGAAAAGAAAAGAAGAAGGTCAGCATATTATGTGAAAAAGATTATACAAAGAAGAACGACTCTAATTTATAAGACATGCAATATGGTTCTGAGAAATAACCGTACATTTTTCAAAAAAAATAACACCCAATTTATATATATATAAGAAAATTCCGAAACTCATAAAAACAAACTATTCATTTAAAAGTCTAAAAGTTCTTCAATCGAAAACGGGATCAAGTAATTTTGAAAGAAAATAATGTGATGTAGTATTGCACCGAATTTTTAGATCTTTCGTATTCGTGACAGTTTAATGATTAAAAATCGACAATCCTTACTCTCTCCCCTTCATAAATTGAAAATCTTAACAATACCATATGCGGTGAAAATAGATATAAAGAACTTCTTAGAGGAGAACGAAATTTTTACTTCCGTCTCAAAAGTGCCGAGTAGATGGCATATTTTGCCTGAGCGGCAGCTTAGTTCTAAACTTAAACAATGATAGATAAACCTTGATTTGATTCTTAAATTTGCTAGAATTATATATTTACGATTTATTTCCAAAAGTGCATATTTCTTTTTCCTTATGAATCTTTTGGGAATGTTATATTAATAAATTAATAAAAATGTTGTTGATAAATCTCCGAGAAACATAATGTGATTTTTGTGAAAAACCAGATCTTAGAATTCATTATAAAAGGCTCCCATCTATCTCTTATTTTCAGGAAATCGTATTTTAATCTACTTGATAAGTTTATTTATTTAAAATATTAACACTTTGTGGTCAGAAATTGAGTGTCAGTCGAGTTGTCAATTTGGGAAAAGTGAAATAAGCCTAAGTATCTCTCTTAATCAATTTATACCTCTCTTTTCTTTAAAATTGACATTACAATTTGTTTATCTTTCCTTCAGGAATAACTATGAATATTCTACTCAAAACATAGAAGGAAAACCTGATTAATTTTTTCCCTGAAACGAGTTAGAAGCGACATAGGAATGAAAATAAGCTATAATGTTTAACAAACATATCTTGCAAAATGTCACAAGCAAAATTTTCAAAATAATGTTAATTATAAATAAAAGAGATTTCTAGATATTTATACATTATTTGAATTCTTTTTTGTTCAAATATAAAGAAAATACTTCTTGTTAAAATTATGTGTAACTTTTTTTGTTGAACACGTTTTATTCAAAAGTTCTCTTTTAATGATTTTTTTCTGTTTTTTTTAAATAGTTTATGTGTTATAAATGAAAATAATTTTAAATTTCTAATAAAAAATTCGTACGATATAAATTGT
Source organism: Nephila pilipes (assembly GCA_019974015.1). Lineage (NCBI taxonomy): Eukaryota > Metazoa > Arthropoda > Arachnida > Araneae > Nephilidae > Nephila > Nephila pilipes. Next base: position 31,349 of record BMAW01093678.1, read on the forward strand.
ATAATTATTTAAAAAAACACAAAAAGTACCAGACTTCTTCAGTATAGAAGGTTGCATACGATCGAAACGGTCAAACTGGATCAGAACCGTCAGAATATGTTAATATTTTCATGGAACTGATATTTATTTCTTTAATACAATATTAGATATACTTCGGCTTATAGTTGCAAAAGTCTTTATTTCTTAGATTGATTAGTGTTTTATTTTTTATATCATTTTATTTCAATACAAAATATATTTTCTCCTCCTTTAATTTTTTTTTGTTAATTCAGCTTTTAAAACATAAAATTTATTAATATATCACTGTTTCAGTATCAATCAACGTATTATTTAAAAAAAAAAACCTCACATTTATATTAGGACTTTTTTATTTTCCAATTTTTCAAATCTTCATGATATTCAATCAGATCTCTCTTCGTTTCTTCGTCGTCATTTGTATCGCCGTTGCTTGCAATCAAATGAAATGACCAGTGTTGTCTGTATTTACACATAGTGATGAAACTTTATTTAAGGTAATTTGATTATTAATTGTTGAAAGTCAAATAGACAATGATTTCGTCTTCCTTTGGTTTCAAGTAAATTATGCAAAATTTTATCAACCTCGAATAAAATTGTAGATTTTATTTAGATACAAAACAAATGCTATTTTTATTCCACCTTTTATCACTTAACTTGTGGGTATGTAATGTTTTGACTTGTCTATCATATGCGTAAGCAAACCAACTAACTGGGGCACCGACTTCTGAGGAAACCAAGTGAAATGAAAAACGACGTTGAAGTTAATATCTGAAAACCAATGTGTTTGCCACACAATGTAATAGACATAGTATATTGCTCGAATATTTCCCTGAAACATTTCCTCAAAAATAACCTTTTGAAAACAGTGGAAACGTCTGATATAATGATGAAAGGAACGAAATCAGACTTTTCTTTATTATGTATAAATTGCGCATCAAGTGGTCTCTGGACTCTAACCCGTTATCTGTATACACAAAAAAAAACATTACATATCAATCCAAAGAACCAATTACCAATTAAAGAAAGCAGAGATTTGAGACATGTACCGTATAATATTGAAAAATATTTATATTAATTCTCGTGTGTTTATGCAATTTTAGAGAAGTCTTATAAGGTTATAGAGAAGCATAAATTTGAACCTTTTTCAAAATTATTAAAATCAATACTTTACTGCGCGCACGATTTTGAAGTAAACAAAGCAATAATATTAAACAAAATAACAAATATAGTGTTACTAAAAGAAACACGTTTCATTTTGAAACTAGACATACTTTCTTCAAAAAAATAGAGAAAAGAAAAATTAATGCAATTATAATTAGAAAATTACGAAATTATTAAAAATCAAATTAAAATTCATAAGAAATTGTTTCCGTGGATAAATTGTCTAAAATTTGATGTCTAATTCATAAAGACACTTATTTCAAATATATGTATGAAATTTCATACTGATGTGATTAATTGTTTCTGAGATCCCGCGATCAAGCTATAATTTTGTTTTGAGAAAAATGAACTTATAATTGAAAAATAATAAAAAGAAATTAAACAAGATTAATTTTTTTCTCGCGATTACTATACAAGTTTAATAAAAATCATTTAACTTTTGACACCAAAATGTACAGAAAAAAAGACGGGGCTCTGACATGTATTTGTTTTTTTTTTTTAAAAAAAAAGTCAAAAGCTTTGAAATTTAAGTATCCTGAGACCTGTGTAAAATGTTGTCAAATTAATTATCATATGGTTTGAGAAATTAACCGTTTAAAACAACTACTTTTGTTATCAATATTTACCCTAAAGTTCTTAAATTTAAGGATGAGTGACATATTTTTTAAAAGAAGACGATAGTGGAATTTTTTTTCTGTTTGCTTTAATCTTAATAGTTTGAATTCTCTTATTTTGCCTAGTGGAATTTCATGAATTCAGACTTATTTGTGAAGTTTATTTTCAGACTGCTCTCTTTTAACTGACACACTCGTATTTATCCCATCCTTCGGTCCATTGATCAATTCCTGAGAAACGCAACCGATTGATTTAACTGTTTTATTTTCATTTTCTGATTTTTCCTGCACTTTGGCAATTTCTTGGGTTTTGACTTAAATGATCCTTTGCTTTTCATATTTAATTACAAAAAATATTTCAACTATGAATTTAAATCATCTGAATTAAGAATTGAAGGCAAGAAATTTTCAAAATTAATAGGAACCTAGTAATTTAGGAAATTGGCGTTATTATTGGAGTTCATGCTTAGTGTGAATAAACATTAAGATTTGAATAATTACTTATAATATCCAAATAGAGATTCCTTGATACTGTGGGTACTTTTTTTAAATAATATTAAATAGACAATTTCCTTTCTTTTGATTTATGCAAGTCAAATGCGCATACTTACATCAACGTCGAAATAAAACCATACTTTTATGAACTACCTACAAATAGAGACATTTCCACAGAATTTCAAAAAATATTTACCTATTCCAGGTTATATACAAAATATTCCTTAAGGCTTAGAAATCATTTCAAGTACAAGTTTTAACAAAAGAAATAAAACATGAAAAAGACAATAGAAGCATGTAAAATAATAATATCTTGGAAAAAATATACGTGGTGAAGTTCAAAATATTTTAACAATATTATTTCTATTTATATTTATTAATTTAGAATAAAAAAATTTATAAAGTTTTGGCAATGATATTAGTTCAATTTAAAAAACAAAATAATTATAACACAATGTAGAAATACTTAGATGGAATTAAAACATAAACATTGCATGGTATTCAAAGAACCATATTTATTTATTTCTTCAATATTTTCTCTTACCGTAGATAGTTTTAAATATCATAATTAAGGAATTAGATAATTAAATTTTTCCAGAAACAAGTCATAATGTTTCATTATCAAGATATTGTACTTAGTAAGATATTCAAATTTACTTAGTAAATAATTTTATTTTAATGTTTTAAATACCTTATAATTGTAAACGCACTTTCAATTGAAATTTTCTAATGAAATAATGCGTAAGCATATGGTATGCGCAAATTAAATGTATGTTTTACTACCGTTATTAATATTATAATTATTACTATATTTTATTGAAAAGGAAGTTAAAACTTTAATAAAAAATAAATTCAATTACTCTTTTTTATGGATTTCTCAGACATTCGTTCACTTCCCAAGAACATTAAAAACATGCATTATAGTAATGAGAATATGATCAGTTAAACAAAATTGATCTTAAATTGCTATTACTATAACCGTAATTTCCTAGCCAGTTTAGTACATTTTTTTTTACCTAGGATACGAACAGGAAAACACCTTAAAGTTAAAAGATGTATCTAATCGTCAATTTTTCATGGATCGTTTACGCTGTGGATTCACTTTCTAATTTTACAACACTCATTAAAACTAAATTTGAAACTTCGCCCTCCTGAACGCGAATCATAAATTAAGACCGGAAAAGCACGTAAAAATTCAGTATTGTCATATAAATAGCGCAGTTAACTGAAGTATGGAATTTATTGCGGACCATCAGAAGCGATAAGCACGAATTTATGCTTACGTTGTTCAATTTTGTTTGATCGTTTTCTGTTTCTTCCGTTCCTCAAGCTTAGATTATAGGAGATTTAAGACGTCCCTAAAGGAAAATATGACATTAAATATAGATCGTACCGAAGTAAAAAAAAACCCATAAGGCTATTTATAATTTGAGTTCTTTAGGATAATCGGATTACATGACAACTAAAAAGGCTTAAGTATTTAGTTTTTAGAGAAATCGTCAATTTATTACAATTTAAATCATGAATAATTTTTGCTCTAGACGTGAATTGTTGTCTCTAGAGGAGAGATATAATTTTTACTTTAAGAATTGGTAATAAGTAATACATGGATATGAATAGCATGTGGATATTAAAAGCTGTTATGAAAGAAGTTTTATTTTTAGAAGATTAGTTTAATTTATTTTTAAGAAAAATCATAAATTTTAATATGTAGAAAGGAAACCATTTCATTATTTTTGTTTCATTGAAACGATGTTATTGTATAATAAATAATATTTAAACAGTAGCTTAACCATAATACAGCGATTCATATTGAAGAGATTTAAAACAATTTATTCAAAGTTAATTTTGATTTTACATTAGTTGAGCAAAGGATTTAAGTAAAATTCCTTCTAAAGGAGCAATTCTCCATCATTTATTTCTAATTATAATTAAATACTATGGAAGTATTTATTACTAACAGTATGCATAAAAATATAAAAGTTTCAATTCTAAACATAGCATTTTTCTTAAATCATGTATTTTCTTTTAATATAATATTGTAACGGTGTTTTTTGTTATGATTAAGATACACAGTGATGAAACAATGACCTCCAAATTTTAATCAGTTTATTCATAATCTGAATAAGCAATAAATATAAAAATAAATTATTAATATAAACTGTTTAACTAAATGCGTCTTAAACCGATATTATAATGAATAATACTACATATATGAGTAGTTCTAAAGAGATGACTACAATTCACTATATCCAATTCAAGTCCACTTTTAAAAACGGTATCCGAATCAATTATTACGCGCACATATTATATCGCTTTACAGTTTCTCGAACTAATATAATGTTCCAATTAATTTCTCTATAATTCTTCTCCAACATTTTCTCTTCTATTCCCTGCATTTATTTTTATAGAGTAGAAATTGACATTTATTGCAGCCTATTCAATGTCCATGTTTTCATGCTAAATATCATATCACAGTAAAAATTTAAATACATAAATATATTGAATATGCATAAGATACTGTACTTTCTCTATATTACGGCAGAAGTCTTAGCAGAGCATCGCCGTCACTGATATTAACTCAATTAAACAACAAAAATTATGTATTATTGTATAAATTTAATGAAGTGCACTCAAAAAAATCCTGAAACACTCGAAATAAAATTACAAAAAAATTATTATCGATTTTTTAACAGCTTCCTTTATTTCATTCAAATAGGAGACATAAAGTAACAGCTTGGCTTATCTGCCATCATAAAAAACGTAAGATTACTTGCTGCTCCAGAAAGTTGAAATGCCGGATTACAGAAGGAGTACTGTATACCAAATGTAAAACACACACACACACACACACACACACACACACACACATATATATATATATGAAATGAAAAAGAGAGAAAATATATCGGTTCGTATAATTTTCCCTTTAACTTTTCGTAATAAATAAAAGACATATATAAACAGCTTTTCGATATTAATTTTTTTTAAATGAAAAAAAAAAAGAATTTATTTTAAATTATTTCTATATACAAGCAATTCTAAGTTTTGAAATGTAAGAAGGGAAATTCCTCATGAGTTTTATTGAAACAATGGTAATGTGTACTAATTAATGCTTTGAAAGCGACATAACCATAATACATTCACTCATAAGGTAATACATTTAAATAGGTTTATTAAATGGCTCGTTGCAATTAGTTTTTTTCATTTCACTTTCAGTGTACACGGATAAAAAGAAATTGGAAAAAGTTGTTTTAAGAAACATTTCTATGCTATTTTTCTCTATTTTTAAGTAAAATATTATAAAAATATTAATATATATTACTTTATGCATATTGTGATTAAACAAAATTGTAGTAAAATATTTTTAAACCATTTTCTATCAAGTCTAACATAATATCTATTAAAAACATCTTTTAAGAAAATGTTTGAAAGGTAGATAATTTGTTTTTAATTATAATTAATCAAATATATATACGAGAGTTTAAAAGTACCCAATTTTTTTGGCCTAACAAATAGGATATTGGGAATGAGAAATAGCAGTGAGGAGACTAAGACTGAAGTATTCTCCGCTGATCATTTTTTTAGAAATCCACAAGTTTGACATCCTTCGCATTTCAAAAAACCATTACCATAAATTTTCTGGACAATGAGATCATCTTTGTATTCTTTAGAGTAGATTCAAATGGCCAATTGCTTTCTTTGTTGTTTGATTTCGATGTATAATGATGTATCCTTGTACCATCAGAACTGTTCAATCAATACAGAATGATGACGATGGCAGCTCAAAGTGGCAATAATCAAAAGTAACCGTTAAATGTCAAATTTTTTACCAATTTGATAATGGGCGCACAAAGCGATAACACCAACTTGCCACAGCCATAATCCCTGTCCTCAAAATCTATAATTTCTAAAATATCCTCGTATAAATGTATGAAATATCAAATAATTTTCTTTTTGTAAATGATTTATAAATGAAAAATATAAAGGAACATATAATTTACCTTTGAGCACTGATAATATATTATACGCCAAATAAATAGCATTATGATATTAAAAGCGGTTTTGAAAGATAATTATTTTTTAAAGATAAGTAAAAACTTTTCTTAAAAGTAATCATAAATTTTAAAATGTTTTTAAATTTTACTGCGACAATGTCAATAGGTTGCAAATCATAATTTGGCAATATCATAGCCATTAAATATATATATTCATTGCATAATTTGTTTAAATCAATTTATTAGTCCATTCGTTTAGTTAGTTTTGAGTTCACGTTGGAAAAATTATTTAAATAACACGATAGAATATAAATATATAAATAAAAATATTTCAACTTGTCAATTTCTATTTTATTTAAATTGAAGTAATATAATAAAAAATATTACATATGGTTTTTTTTTCTGCAAAATGAGTTGAAAACGTTTATCTTCGCAAAACTTTACGTTCTTCTTAAATTAACATATTTTCTTTTAAGTTTGACATAAAAAGAATAAAGAAACTACTTAGAAATAAAGGGTTCATCAATAATTAAAATAAAATACGTTTAACATTATTTAAATAGTATTGCACAAAAATCATATATTTCCTTATTGATTGATATATTTTTTCCATTTCAAGTAAAATTACGCAGGGATGTAGCCAATAACCCATGAGTATCTTATTTGTGTCCCGTTAATAAAATAACCAGAGTCTATTTCAAATAAAACTTTGTGTTTAGTTTGCAAACAAAAAATTTTTATACAGAATTTTAAATATGTATGATTATATGAATGATACAAACATATAACTAAATGTATGTGGTTTTACTGATAAATATAAATAATTAGAGGATAATATGAGCTGCTAATTGGATTTGTATGAATTAATAAACTTGCATTTTAATAATGGTTTCATAAAAAAAGTTTTAACTTACAATAACTAACTAGTTAAACTGATAAAAAGTAAACAGATGTGAAAATGAGATTACCCACATTCAAAAAAACAATTAAATTCCTTACTAAATTGAAAGAAATAACCAAAAGATTAAATACATCACAACTGAAACAAACCGAAATAACAATTCACATAATGAAGTCTCGCCGAACTCGAAAGACATTTACTTACCTCGTTTCGACTTTGCTAATATTGAAACGAATCATAGAAACCAAATATGTGTTGGTATAGATATACTAAAAGTTTTTGAATCTGTGATTTTAAATTCTCTTCATGTTCAAGTCTTAAATATAATTATATTATTATCAGAAGATATAGTAAAATCTTAAAGTTATTTACATATTAGAATTAAACTACTATGTATGAGGTTGACAATAATTACTTTTTATGAAATAAAATTTGCATATTTTTAAAGCACTGAATTGTTCTCATGAATACCACAAAAATAAGGTGAATCTGAATTAACAATTCAATGCCAGAATTTAATTAATAAATTCAATTTCACATTTATTATGCATACCTCATAATTATCAAAGCTTATTTAAAATTTTATTAAATAGCTTTAGCATAAAATGCAATATGTTGATTTGAATAATTTTAACGCCTTACACGTCCTAAGTCGGATAGGCTTAAGAACATGTGCTAGAAACTAACCATAACTTAATTTGCATTTATTACGAGAATGAATATTAAACTGTATGGCAGAAGAGTGTATAACATTTTTTCTAATAATTTGCATATAAATTAAGTAAAACTACGATGAGCTTGAATGATAAAATAAATTTAGTTAAGTTACTTTTTTTAGAAAATGCAATCGTGTCATGATTAAATTATTGTTTATGGAATTCCACGAGATTTGTTAATATATTCCTTCATTTAAAGTAATAAATAAATTCTAAATTAGTTCACACTTAAAATCGAGAAATTTAATAATTTGATATTAATTACACATGTTAGAGATTGAGTCTAACATATTTTTATTCTTGAAAGAGCAAGATTTTAAATTTTAGTTGGTAAAATTATATATTCACAAAGATTCAAATGTTCAAACTTGAGAAAACTCAATAAAATTATTAGAAAGTTTATTTTAATGAAAAATTCAGTAACATTTATTTATATTTTCGTAATCTTTCTCACACACTCCAAGAAATTTAAGTCTAATGAGTGGCAATTTTAATGAAAATAAAGCTAAGATGTTTGAGGGTAAAAAAACGGCACTTTTTTTTTTTTTCAAACCAAAACTATGATTGATACGATAAGGATGAAAAAGTATGAAACAGGGGGCCATTAGTGATATTTTTAAGTTTTAAGAGCATTTTGAAATTTAAAATTTTGCAAATTTTTTTTTACAAGTAATATGGCCAATGAAGGTATTGAGATCATTGTAATATATAAGACGCTAACTGGTTTGAAAATATTATGGTACTTCCTCTCTTTTTGTAGAGAAAGGGGTGCCATTGTATCATGAAAAGGAAAATGGGGAAATTGGTATTCACAGGTGAGAGGTAGAAACGGAAACATGCTGCAAGATGGGCGACGAAGTGTATACGAATGTTTTGTTATTTATTAACAGGTCATTATCGATTAAAGACAGGGTCATTATCGAGCCTAGCAAGAGTAAGAGATATTCATAGTAACACATCAATCAATAACTCCCGAGACTAACCCAGAGATGGCACTCGTAGTAAACCAGTAACCAGGTCTTTCTAGAATACTAACCTTTGCTTGAAACGTGTCAAAATTTTAAGTCGATCGGACCAGAAACAGCTGAGTTATCGAGGTTGGAGTAAAGTCGTTTTGTAGTTTGTTTAAAAAATGGAAAAAACCGAGTTTCGTGTTCTGATAAAACGTTGTTTTTTAATGGGTAAAAACACCGTGAAAGCGAAACAATGGATTGAAAAATGTTACCCGGACTCTTGTCCATCAAAAGCAATGATTTTTCGGTGGTTTGCCGAGTTTAAACGTGGTCGTACCGACACAAATGACGCGGAACGCTCGGGTAGACCTGTGGAAGCCGTTACACCGGAAAATGTGAGTGAAGTGACAAAAATTATAATGAAAGATCGTAAAGTGAAGCTCCGTGAGATTGCTGAGATGACACAGATATCATATGGAAGTGTATTTACTATCCTTCATGAAAAATTGAGCATGAAAAAGGTTTTTTCCAAGTGGGTGCCGCGATTGCTTTCGATGGAACAAAAACAGCAACGAGTCGATGATTCAGAAAGCTGTTTATCGCTATTTACTCGCAACAAAAAAGATTTCTTGCGAAAAAGAAACAAAAAATTGGGGGTGGGGGGAAACAAAAAAAAAAAAGATTTGGAAAAGCGTTGGAACGATTGTATCACCCTAAAAGGTGATTAACAAAAGGTGTTATGTTGATGAATAAAAAAAAAATTTTGCAAAAAAAAATGTTGTTTTCAATGTTAGTCTCGGGAGTTATTGATTGATGTGTTATACGTACATACATATCGCGATTACTTTCCTATTCTCTTGATGAATCAATAGTGAGTCACCAGTTTAACTTCACTTAAGCAAAGAGGGAAAGAAAAAAAGATACAATTATGTTACTTTTAGGAATATAATTTTTTTCTTATTGGAATTAGTGGAATATAAGTATGAAAAGAAGGCAAGTTGAAGCTATTTGACTTCAATTGGGTCCTAACCCTCTGTCTTTTTAGTGACCTGTTCACCAAGTTCTAAAAAAACAAAAGTTAATGAGAATGAGCAGAATAAACATAATATTAAATATGATAAACTTATTTTACAGAAATGCTCGCATGCAGGTAATACAAATATTAGTGACCATATTAAATGTAGTTAAAGTCTTCCAGAAACATTATAACTCGTTTAAAACTACACTACTGGTCATTAAAGTTCCAACACAATGAAGGAAAACCAAAACAAAAAAAAAAAGATAATATTTGTACGTAAATAGTATGACATGAAGATAAAATGATTGAATTTTTCAAGCAGTCTGGGGTTTTACTGAGGACAAAATTAGTAGAAACAGCTGCTACTCCTCGCAGCTAAAACAACCCTTACCCGGTTAGCTATGAAGTCAAACTAGACTTAGATGACAGAAACGGACAACATATTCCATGCTACTTGAAGTCTACAAATTACTTCAACGACAGTATTAGCTGAGAGACGGATTGCGAAACAGTCTCTGAGTGTCCTATGACCAGATGTTTTCAATAAAAAAGAGAATGGTGAATAATGTTTTTTTTTTCTTTTATTTTATTTTTGAGAAAGAGGTTGTAGACTAAAAAAGATTGGAACCTATGATATAGAATAAACACTAATATTCTCAAATGAATCAGTAGAGAATGGCCTTTCCTTTTCTACAAATGGTTCAGGAACAATTGGCGATGAGAACCTTACTTAGAGAATCAGTTCTACAAAAGGATAATTCTTATGCACTCATGAAAAATAAATCAAAACTTACAAACCCTAATACTGTTCATTTCACTTAAGAAATTAACGCTAAGGTGTATTACTGAATGGTGCATTAAATTTTTAAATACATGCAAAAATATATGTCGCGGTAGCTTAGTAGTCATGTTCGAGGATTCGCGCTGGAAGCTTTGGTCAAGCGATGGGTTCAAGCTCTGATACTGATTAAGACCCCCCGTGTAGGTGAAACTGATCTGTCGAGGTTCAAATCTGTCGAGGTTGTTAAATCTGTCGAGGTTCAAAGTCCTCCTTTTGGTATGATGTGGTAATTAGGAGAAGAAGGTGCTGGACCAGCTCTCATTCTCGTCACTAAATAAATTGAATGGTTTTATTTACTTCGCACTTGAAACAACACTAGGGTTATTGGCGACAGAACTTGTAATTTTAAATCCCGGTTAAGTGACAAAAACAACTTCTTAACTGGTATCTCCCTCTCCGAATTTCCCCATCACACTACGGGAGGACTTTGATCATCGAAAGATTTAATGTGCTTCAACCCTAGCAACATGGTGCTCATTTAGTGGCATCAAGGTTTGAACCCACAATTCGACGAAAACCGCCAGCTGCGAGTTCGCGATCATGACATCTAGACTTCCACGGCCACTCCTAGTCACTTGATTGAGCTTTAAAAATAATAGGTCCGTCCTAATAGCCCTCGTGTTACTTCTAGAGTGACTTTAATAATAATAAAAAAAATAACAATCAATCACATGGGAAAGTTCCTACTTACAACAGGTAAGTATTTAAATCTGTGTATAAAACAAAAAAAATATATCTTCGTACATGACATCTAATTAATGTATCAGAGAATGAATGCAGATATTGCTTGTTAACGCTTATTAAAATTACTCATTGAATTAACGAAATTACAGGCAAGAAGACTTAATGTATAAATTGTTTATATAGAGTCGAGTCAAATACCATATAACTGCCACTATTCCTGAGATAAAATTTAAATTGTTATTAAAACAAAAGAACTTTCTGAAGAGATTCATTTCTAATTGTAAGAATGATTCATTGTGTTTATTTTCTTTTATTTCTCCCCCCCCCTTTTTTTTTTGTACAAGAAAACTATGATCTTTATGTTTCAAATAGCAATCTATTAAAATGAGGGTGAGACATGCTAATTTTTAGTATATTTACTGAGGTTTTGAATGCAAAATAATGGTACTGCTCAATAGCCCCCTCCCTATTAACGTTATTCCATGCCTATTAGCAAACACAAAAATGTTATCGTGGAGTCAATACCTGAAGTTAAAGAGGGAAAAACTAATGTATCTCCTCTACTAATAGAATAATGTTATCAAAAATATTATAGCTTTAGCGATGTAGACAGAAAACATTTGAGAAACGTTAAAATAAATAAAAGGTCAAATGTGTATATTTCAACCGTAAGGTAAACAGGAAAGCAAACAATTTTCCCGACGTGACTTGAGAGTTACTTGAAGTTTAGAGAGAGTAAGAGGAAAACTAAATTATGGATTACATTGTCTAAGGCAAGTCTTTTCTAGGAAAATGGTTGGCTACCGACATGTTTGTGCAAGGCATATTTAATTTTTAATTTGATTACAAGTGGGGAATAGAGACTTCCCTCCACAATTGTTCATCGTTTTTAAGAAGAGAACTACAACATAATAGAATATTTTAACGTCTTGTCCAAAATTTAAACAAGCTGCTGTAAAATCTACAAAAATGGAAAAGTAAAACTACTATTAACCTGAACTCTGACATGAATATAAGATATATGTTTATGCAATGAGTATAACGTCACCGTGGCTCCCTAGCAATCATGGTCACGTACTTGCGGTCGGCTTTGTTTCCATTGAGTCGTGAATTCGAATCCTAAAACCACCAAGAATCCGGCGTGTTAAATGGCTGATTCACGTTGAAACTGTATAGGATCCGAGTCACACAGTGTGCTTGGTGTGAAAGTTTGTTAAGGGAATTGTACTCCTCGTCAAGTGTCATGCTTATCAATTAATCGATGCTCAAAATTACGAGATCCATCGCCAATAGCATTTAGTTGCTTCTAAGTGTGAAGTTAATTAAAAAAAAAGACACAAATAGAACAAGAATTATGTGCAATGATAAAAAAAATATGTTTAAAATATTTTTAAGTTATATGATGATGTCTTAATTGGTTAATTAAAATAGTGTTATTTAAAGTAAAACAAAATCTTATAAAACTTCCATTGGAGAGGTATGTAACCACTGCTGACTTTCTAATCAACTTCACAGCAATTACTTCTGCATTCGATAAGGTTATTAAAATTCGAAGATGCTAAACATGCCAATTATTTAATTATTCTAATTCTGAGAATGGATGGAGGAAGCAAATATTAAGAATCAGCTTGTTCGAAGGCATCCTAAAGACTTTTAATAGGATTCAGATTGGGGAAATATCAAGATGCGTCGACCAATATGAGAACTATCCTACATCTCCATGTACTCGTCAACAACATTAGATCGATGAGGTTAGCTCTTATAATACATAAGAAAATCTGAACAACATTTGCATCTTAGAGTCCGAAAATGGAGTTTAGTGCTTCATCCTGGTACTTTGCTAACGTCATGTAAATACTTTTAAAGATGCAAATCTCTCTGTGCTATCCCAATAAAAAAATTTCATCTAAAAATGAAGAATAACTAGTTATTCAGACAATCTGAGCAGCAAATTTCTCCACTGCTCAGGTGACAAACATGTTATTGTGCCTCAATTTTGTATGAATATTCCGTTCTGCCCATCACTGACTAAATGGGGGATTACAACATTGTTAAAAATGTCATAAAGAAGAATATTTTCTCAAAACAAATCAAATTTTAAATGTTAAGACAAAAAAAATGCAAGGTGTCCTCTTGTACATATTTCTTGATTATGAAGACATCTATTCAATGCAATAACTAATATTAACTTCCCTGCCAGTGCATAATGACCAAAATTCAGTTTATTCCTGCAGTCTATCTCCTCCTTTGACACAAATGATCTATAAAAAAATCTTGAACAAATTGTGTAAGCTTATTATGTTCTGTAACAGACCTTCTTGATGCTAAATGTTTAGTCATCCCAGACTAACCATTTACTTCCCAGAGTTACGTCCTTGAGTTTTTGGACTTCTCGACAAGATACATTACGATATCTAGCAGCATCAGCTATTGATAACGCAATTTGAATCCGTCAGATTATCTAATATTTTAAAGAATCAGGAAAATAATATTCCCAGACATAGCCAACAATACCTTAGTACCAACAGTTAATAATCAATAAGCATACAAAAATCCCTCGAATTACAAAAGCAGATGCCCTCTCCAACGACTGCTAAATAAGTGTTTAATTCTGTACGAAATCAGTGGTGAATATACGAAAGGCTTTATTAAAGTTACTTGTAATCATTCATACAAACATTTTTAATCTTAATTTTCATTCGTTTAATCGCAACAATTAGAAAATTGGTTATTCCTTAATTTTTCGGAGCCACTTCTTTGAAACACATTTGTTTCTTCTCTACAGTTAAAAATAGTTGATACCATATTGTTATAAGAATACAAGAGATATTTTAAATTCACGACAGTTGAAAAATGTAATGCTGTAAGATAAATAAAGAAATAAATTGAACAATTGTTCCAATTTTAAATTTATACCGAATTTCAAGAAAAAGTGCCTAGAAATATGAAAATACAAAAAGATTTTAGAGTTAATAACATGATACAGGACACTTGCGAAATCGCAACTTCGTTACTGACATACATTTGACCCATAGCAAATTAATAAAGTTCAATACCCAATTTGCAGATCTAAATAATCACATAATAAGGTTCATATATAGCTTATATTCTTCCTGGTTAAGCCGAAATCAAGATGCTTATCTTGTAAGTGAATAAACCATCAAGTATTTGCCTCTGAAGCTTAATATTATGAAATGTCTCGCCACTGTCTAACCTAATCCGATTCTGTACTAACATGCAAGCTGAATCCAACTAAATATTCATTCGCCAATTATCGCTTGAGACTAATCGTTGAATCAAAAACCTTCCTATATCTTCCCTCTTACTACTTCCGTACAATCTCCTATCACAGGTTGTTCCAATTTCTTGTCCACTAACTTCTCTATCATCTATAAAATCAGTCTCGCAACTATTTAATCAAACAATGTTTGCAAAAAAGATCATGGGGCTAGTTTAAGGGAAATATATTTTAACAAATTCCGTTACAAACTCTTAATCTATGTAAAATTGTGGAAATAATTTTCAAACTTTTTATAAAATACTTTATATTATGTATTATACCAAATGCTATTGTTTTAGTTGGATCAATTTCGGCATATCAGATCATTTTTTCAATTTTGAATTATTTGCTTTAATTTTAATTACATATAGCTATATAATATATTCAATTTAATAATTTATTGATTGCTTTAATTTTAATATTGAAAACTTTAATGTTGTCAATTTCTCAATATTTTATCGTTTATTTGAATTCTTATATTTAATTGAGTAATTTAATAATTATTATTATAAAAACGTCACCTTGGATGGTTAAATATTTTCTTTTCAAAACTTTGTATATAGCTTATTCATTATTTTTTACATTTTGTTTTTATGAATCTTTTTCAAAGCAGAAAAGGAACAAAAATCGTTATCGTTAAGAGCATGTATAACATTTCAATTAACTTATGGAAGTTATAAACATCAAGCATTCATAAAACTGATGATTATAATTTTATAACTTGTTCATATATAAGCTCCCTAAATATTAAATACACAACATAACGGTAAACTAGATGAAATCATTCCTTTTTGGCATGTCACAAATGAGCTTTTGATTTAATAAGTTCTCATAAAAAATGTAGATTTTTCTTTTGAAAATGTACGTGTTAGATTTTATCTTTAAACTGTGTAGTTGATCGTAAACTTAGGCACTTTCAGCACCGTCGAGTAGCAAGTATGAAGCACATTAAATCTGTCGAGTCTCTATGTTCACAGGTTGGGATGATTCTGAAGCTTAGAGAGTAGGAGAAGACATTTCCAATAGATACCTTCTCACTTGGCTGAAACTCAAAATTACGAGGACCGTTACCAATATACTCCACGTTGCTTTTAAGAGCGATGTTGAAAAAAATCATTCAATGAGCCAATTGATTATAAACTCTGTTACACATCATGATACTAAGCTTAAAACTTTGCTACCCAATATACTTAGAATTATTTTCATCTATTTTCTGTAATATTTAGGTAATCTAGAAAAAAAAATTAAACGGAGGGGGAAATGTTGGAATTAATGGATATTAGCTAATTGGATGTGGATAAGCTTAGCTAATTAAAATCTTGCAAAACTGTTTCTTTCTTTTTATATTAATTTCTCTTTAATTGAATTTTAAACTTAATATAGACGTGTTTCCCATAAAATACTGTGGCTACTATTGTAACAAAATAATTCAAAATAATTTTTCAAAATTAATTTTTGTTTAAAATACAAGATTTTAACATAAATTAATGAATTTTCAGAAATGCATATTTAATCTTCAATTTGAGAATGGAAAGTATAATAAATGTACATACATTACGTATCACGTGATTAATTATTTTCGATAATGCAAATAAATGCTCAAATAACAGGATTATTCTTATGGAAAATACAGCAACTTGAAGCTTAAAATAAAGCGGAGGAAATAATTTTTTTAAAATTTTTTATGAGTGCATATTTATTTAATTCTATATATATATATATAGAGAGAGAGAGAGAGACAGCAATTCTTAACATTTATAAAAGTTTTAGATCTTTTGTGTTACATAGAAGATATTTTATCCAGAAAAATATATTTGGAATATTTTCTAATGAGTGGGAATTAAAATTATCAATTTAATAAACTATTTTGCTGTATTGATTATTAAATCTTTAGAAACTAATTTCATTGTAGTAATTAATTCGTCATTATCATTTTTCTAAAAATAGATTATGGATAACTAATAGTAAAACTATACGCACTCTAAGAGTTATTTTAGAAGCTATATTTAGCCTTTGAATCTTAAAATTCCTCTCTTATTTCAATAGATAAAAATTAACATTGTTCTTATTATTAAATTGGAATTTGTTCTGGAAGAGAAATTTAAGTAACTTTACATTTTGAAATGCTTTTTTTTAAAACTTTTCTCAATTATTAAAATCTTACGTAATTAAACGACAAAATTACATTGTACTTTACAATCATAAATAAATTATATATGAACATATAAACGAAAACTTTGGTTATTTTATTAGAATTTTGTTCTAGCATATATGTTTTATTAAAGAATTGCATATATGTTTTATTAAAGAATTGCATATATGTTTTATTAAAGAATTGCATATATGTTTTATTAAAGAATTGCATATATGTGAGCAAACACATAAAATTACTTATTTGCAAAACGCTTGTTTAATGTACGGAATGATCATAGAAAGGCATGACAATTTATACTTCAAAAACCATAATTAATATTAATTTATTTTTCTATATACCTAAGAATAATTTTTTTTCACACGCTGAAGAATATAATTTGATACTTAAAAAGCTTCTGTTTCCCACAAACATTCTAAAGCTTGATTTTTGTTTATACGGCATTTTTATTTAAAAGAAAAGGCTTGTTCCTTTTTATGTAAGAAACAATGAAATTTACAATGATATTTTAGAAAAGAAATAAGAAAATTATTATACAGCTGGTAGAAAATGAAACTTTTGTCTATTTTAATCTTTTTTTATTTTAAACAGATCTTATATAACGGTAACACTAACTAGCAAATGCTCCATGGAAGGACGCTGATTGCTGTTAAAAATATCCGAACAATATCTTTACATCCTATTGCACACCATAATATGGTGTGCAATAGGATGTAAGTGGATTGGTAAAGAATTCTCCCTAATGGATTATTCTGATAGAATCACCAATCTAGACTCATTCTTGAATGTCTTGATGCATGTAATCTCAAATATATATACTTTTTACTGAAAATTAAATTTCAAAGAAATGTAACAGTTCTTGTATTATTTTGTTAAGTTCTCCCGGATTAAACTTCTATTACGTGAAGGAAACAAACCACTTTAATTTTTATTTATGAAATCCATTTCCGTGCATCCTATGAGAAACAATAAATGAAGTGCCATATTTATTTCAGCTTTTCAGTGTCTAAAAAGAGAAATTCATGGAATATGTTTATGTTTTAAAAACGAATTATTTTTCTACATTTCCAAAACGTTTACTAAATTTTATGTTAATTTATATTATTATACACGATTAATTTACATGAAAATCATGTTAAGTTATTTGGTTTTTTTACAGAAAGAAAGAAAAGTAAAATTTAGAAAGTAGTTAAATACTCTTCTAAAGTAATAATTTTCTTTCAAAAAATTATTCAGTATATTTTTAACTTTGTATTATTTATTTACTTATTTCCTTGTTACTTCTTAAATTTTATTCATTTAAACTTATTTTTTAATTTTGAGCAGTGAATAGTATTCCTATAGCGACAAAAACACATATGGTATTGTAACTAAACCA
Organism: Nephila pilipes; assembly: GCA_019974015.1. NCBI lineage: Eukaryota > Metazoa > Arthropoda > Arachnida > Araneae > Nephilidae > Nephila > Nephila pilipes. Next base: position 49,558 of record BMAW01093678.1, read on the forward strand.
GATCAATATTTTGCTATTCTAATGAATTTCTAGTCAAATTTCTAAAAATTAGTTAATAAACAGAGATGAAAGTCATTATTTCACATCTTTTTTAATTTTATCATGATTTCCTTTTATTATTCGTTTTAGAGAATACTGTATTCAAACGCTTCTACAACTTCTTGAAGGGGCAAGATTTCAAAAAATATCCTAACATTAAGTATCTTTATGATAATCAAGGATATTATCCACTTATATTAAAAAAAAACATCTTAATAGTCCATCTAATTCTGACGATTAAGTATATTGACTAAACAAAATAAAATTACACATGCATGAAGATTTTAATTTTTGTTTGCCAATACCCCTATGATAGCTAAACCATTTGTAATATAAGCAATTTTTTCAAGTATTAGAAAGACATAAATTTATCTTTAACGTTTTTACTTTTGTTACTATCCCTTCAAATATGAAACAGCTATTTCCTTGATATTATGGGTGTCTAAATCTTAAATTATGTTACAAAAAATTTGAATATGTTTAATATTACCATTTATTGCTAGAAATACGCTCAGAACAAAAATGAAAAAATTAATCTCTTAACATCAGATGCGTAATTTTTAGAAGCAAAAGTTACACACCATTTATACTAAGAAAAATTATATTAATTTGAAAATTATATTAACATCATTTTATTAGCTTTATAGAATTTACGAAAATACAAAGTTGAGTAACATGATTCTAATTTCATTAATTCTTTCTAAAGTTGAGATAAATGAGCATATTTATTTCATCTTTTATATGTTTGCCTTATGGATCAAAATGATGTAGATTCTAAACTTATTGATGTTTTATGCTTCCGTGAAACTCTTACATAATTATAAAGTGAATGAAATATATTAAAATAAAATTGTCGCATATTTTTGTTCATGAGATGTTTCGAAAATTAAGGGAAACATATAACGCAAATTAAAATGAGTCTAATATTGTAAAATATAATTCTACTCATGTAAAACATGAAAATATTCTCAGTCCTAAAATGTTATATATATATATATATATATATATATATATATATATATATATGAGAAGTGTATGAATGTATGTATGTAAGCAAAATCATATTAAATTACAAATTTTAAACACTGAACACTAAATCCTTATTTAAAAAAATATTAAAAATAAAATACTGCCGAATTAATTGTCAAAAAGACAGTCAAATATAAAATCAACCATAAATCATTCTAAAAATATACATTAAACCTAAGTTAAAAAATAAAAAAAAATATAATGAAAAAGATCCAAAATATAATTAAATATTATTATTCAAAAATGATATTAATTCATTATAAATACAAGACATTAATTAAGAATTGCGACTAATTTAAACACAAAACAACCTATAACAATGTAACAAATACGTATATATTTCACTGTACCGCTGTCAATTACATATGAGTTACTGTACAGATATTTGTAATATTATTAGAATATTATCTCTCTATTAATATATGTTGAATATTTATTGGGATATGTAAATAGCGTATACTTGTTTGGCGCTTATCCCTATATTAATAACTGTATATTGGATAATAAGTCCATATGTTGCGTAGGATATTTACGTAACCAACAGATAATTTTAATTTCGAAAATGAACACCCCACAAATCACTTAGTCTATTAGACAAATGATGTTTCTCGAAAACATTTCCACACGAAAGCAAAAGACTCGATTTCTCTTCATCATTTACAGAGAAGTAGTCATATCCCCCTAACAATTATGCAATTAATTAAATCCCTCTTCTAAATCTGGAGAAATTAAAACGCTTGACTGAATATGCAGCACGACATTTGCATAGACTCCGGACATCGTCATCCGAATCCATTAGGGCCGAGGCGAGGCGGCTACTCTATCAGTGCAGACGCAGCAGCAGCCTCATAAACTTTGGCGAGGTCTTCAAGACCAACTTTCATTACAATGTACCTAGAAACCTATTCCAAGGCGTCTCTCATTAACTAGGACTGGGATCTTAATTAGGAGAAGACTGCCTTGAGCCTACTTAGGGAAAAGGAGCAAGTCCAGTAAGTTTCTCTTGCGCATAATAATTAGCAATTAGCGGTGGACACATACAATGGTCTTGGGTAGACCTGACCTTTCAGCATTCAAATCAGAAAAGTCCATTTGACAGCTAAGAAATGTTTAGAAATTTGACGTTAATCGGATAGACGCAGTCAAGGCGCAACTTTAAGTTTGCTTAGATTCTGCAAGTCTCTTAATGATGGCACCTTACATAGGTAGCTGGTTCTGATGATATCGGAGTCGAGTCACATTGTGGGTACCTTTTATGCTGCTCTTGGATTTCGAACTAATGCGATTGCTATTTTGATTGTTAATAATACATGATTTTATTTCTTTATGATGAATGGCTGTAAAATTTGTTCAAGGTGTTTGTGAAGTATGAATTTGATTCATTTGAAATTAGAATGCATTATTCCCCTGTAACTTAAATTCTGCCTTAATTCAAAACAAATAAATACACTTTTGCTTAACTCTTATCGAATTATTATAAATAATGTTTAACATTTTAAATTTAGTATTTTGAAAAAAAAAAGTATTTATAATACGTTGAAATAACCAAACATTATAAAATTCATTTTCCCTGTTAATTTTCCAAATAAAAAGGGTTTTACGATGTAAATTTATATTAGCATCACCAGAACTGATTTTGATATTTAAATCAAGGAATTAAGGGATTTATTCTATGAATTTATATAGGTTGTGTTACATTTTTAGATGTTAGTGATGAAATTTTAATTCAATGTTTTTGTAGAACTTTTCATACAATTAATTCTTACATTTCAGGCCTATTCTCTGTCAATGATATTTAATATGGTTTATTATCGAAATGATGAAATGATGAAATTATTAATTGATACGAGAACAATGAAATTATGTAAAATTAATTTTCGAATTTATATCTCCACTGTTAAACGAATGAACAATCGAAGAATCAATATAATCTTGTATAAAAAATTTCTTATCTCACGTGTAATTTTCAATATTTTGTGAAAATTAAGTTTGTAAAAAGAAGAAAAGAAAAGGAAAAAAAAAAAACTTAATTTCCTGAAATTAGTAGGAAGAACACATTTTTCAAAAATTTAGGCTTGAAATAAAATTATCAAAGACATTCGGAAAAAGTATTGTGTTTTTGTCACAAATGCGTTGATCCTATCAACTTGGTTTTAGCGAAAATTATATTTCTTTCAAAAAGAAACATTTGGAATGAAAGTAATTAATTGAAAGCAAAATTTCAAATTTAAGAAAATATAAGAAACACGTATGTTATACTATAAAAAAATCTGCATTTCCTTTGTTGTTAATATAAACTACTTTATTTTACTCCTCATATTTAATTCCTTAGTACATGCTAAAAAAATTTCAAATATTGAAACTACCATTATGAAACTTTTAACAACGGAATTAAAAATTTTAAGTAAGCATAGTAATATGAAGAAAAAAAAGTCAGTTTCCAAAAAAAAAAAATCCTTTTTAAAAAGGTTTTTCTTAAATGAAAACAATGCATGACTGTCATACGCTTCTATTTATAAGTTTCAATAACTCAATGTAGTCGTAGTAGCCTAGTGGACATGTTCACTGCCAACGGTTTTCATCGAATCGTATGTTCCACCCCTGACGCTACTAAGTATCCACCGTGTAAAGAGGCTGATTTACATTAAATAAGTCGATATCTCAAGTCTTCGAATTGGCGAGGTATAAAAGTTTGGAAGGCGAGGGACTAGTTATTTTGTTGTTTAATTACATTGTTATTTAACCGAGGTTCTAAATAACGAGATTCATTGCAAATAACCCTTGTGATGATTTTCATTGTGACTTAAATGAGCAATCACATCACATCCATAGTGCAATAAAAAAGAATATTACAAATTAAAAACATTCAGTGTTATTCTATAAATATAAGAATTTCTGGCAATCTTTATTAAGAACCGGAGAAATCAATGTTTTATAACATTTGTTGATTTTATATAATTTCCAATGCCTGAAGAAATTGAGAAATTTTAGAAAAGCAGGAAATTATCTTACAAAAACCTATAATAAAAGCAGATATTGCGCATCATCGAGAGAGTAATTTTTTTCTTTTCATTTGAGAATATTGTTTCGATTAGCGTATGTCTTGTTAAAATAAAATATTTAAATTTTATTTTAACAAGGCATGATATCATTTTTACACCATTAGTTAAAGTATTTTTGATGAACAAAAGTATTCTCAGTCCTTGAGAAACAAGCCAAAAGCACGGAAATGGCTCTCACCTAAACCTTTCTTCTCAAAACAAATTGATGCTAATCTCGATAATAAAAAAATATATATTTAATCTTTGAAGGAAGGAAAAAATCATTATCTTAAGTACCCCAGGATGAATAATTTCCATTTCTTTTACCGAAACAGATTTAAACGACAATCCTTCGTAAAAAGCATAATTTGCCTTTTCGCCTTCATAACAAACCACCTGATTACTATCCATCGGAAGAAAGGAAAATTGATGCAAAAAGCTTAGGAAGAAATTTAAGCAATTTCTTCATTCATTTCTTGATTGCCTGTCATTAAAATGACTTCGGATCATCTTTTATTTTATCATAAAATGAAGCGACTTATTCAGGCTATTAATCAACCACTTTTCGCGCTCAAACAATCACGACTCGAAGTCCAATTTACTTTTCAATCATTATTATTATTTCTAGAAGAGGTTTAGAAAAAGATAATTTTTCTCCTATCCTCTGTTTTCCTTTCTCATGTGGTCCAGTAATGACTCTTCTTCGGAATAGTACGAAAACTCAAAAGACAATTTCCACTTTTTTTCTAAATTGGTCATTTTTTTCCATCACATCGAGTCTGTTCTGTCCTGAGGCAGAACTGATTAAAATGACGCCATTTCTTATACCATTTTGTATTACAAGTCATTTTCGAAATTAGCTTACCGAGGTCTTTTTTTCATTATTATCCTTATTTTCAGCTTCTAATTTTCTTTCCACATCGTTCGGAAAAGTATACTCGAACTTTCTATATTGGAAGCCATATTTGTCCAAAAAGGAAAGAAATACGAATGATTTATTTAATTTTTTTTTGAAGCTTAGATATTTTTATTAATTAATAAGGTTTTAGATATAATTACGAAAAATTTATTGATAGAGTGTAATTTAAGCTGTTAAATTATGATTAATAACAAAAAAAGAATTTCTAACTTTGATAATTTAGGGATTATAATGAAACTCTTAAGGTTAAATACACATTGCTATCCATTAAAATAGTTACAATATAAACAGCAAAAAGTAGTAGAACCATATTTATTTCAGAATAAATACTATACAAAGAAAGAAATTATTATAATTTTAACTTGGATGTACAGGACATACCCAGTTTAGGAATGGATATATCCACCATTGTTTGCAATAACGTACAACATGCCTGAGTCTAGAGTAAATTAGACTCTTGGAAAATTAAAGTCCATGCTGTTTCGATTATTTACCAGAGTGTATCTGCTGTAACCATTGTTAGGCTTAGTCGTATTAGTATATAAGCCACCATAGAACAGAAGTTTCTAAGCGGCGAAAGATCTAGAGAATGTGCCGGTCAAGACAGAAGTTGGACACAATGTTCATCGATAAGCAATAAGCTGGTGGTTACGACGTAGAGCTGCGCATTGTCCCGTTGTTACCTTGGTCCACACTTTCGAAGATAATGTACAGTCACAGAATGTAGCAACTTTGAAATATAATTTTGATTGGAAAGAGTACCGGTTATACGTACAAACGCAAATGACACTGATGTCCCACGGCACCCTATATTCAATAAATCATGAGTCCGTGATCTGGGGCAATGAATAATGCTATCTTTCTAATAATCTCTAAACAGCGCTTTCTACAGGGTCACTACACACAGATGGTGCAACTTACAATATCGAAACTTGTCTGAAAAGATGACGTTACACTATTCATGAGTCCATGTATGTAGTTCAATGCAACATTGCTGCCACGGTCATCTGTTTCGTACAGTTATAGATGGTGAAAACAATTTCCCCCATGGTATCAGTTCGTGGAGTAGCAGACAATCTCACCTCGTTCGTGTGGATACTTGATGGTGTGCTCCACTCCCATATTTTTGAGCTAGAGGTTATGATAAAGCTAACGATCCATGTACATAAGATGCCTGCTTTGGGGGGATGTATGTATGTTGAGGTCATTGTGAACCCGCACGTCACTTTACCTGTCCCTTCTAGATCCTTAAATAGATCGGGCTTTCACTAACGCATGCAAGAATTTCTCAGAAGATAATTCCACGTCTTGATAAGCAAGAATTATCCAGCGTTCTGGTTGGAAACCCGTCTCGTTATATGAAGTAATCTAAGATCTTTTGCATAAAGGAATGAAAATCAAAGCCAATTACAGTATGGAATCTTTCCCTTCTGTTACACTGCTTCCATTGGTGGACTCTAGCTTACGTCAGGCTCTGCTGTGATGTAGAGTTAATCCCGTTTATCTGTTTTACTATACTCTGTGCATCATGCAATTTTGGGTAATCATGTGTTCTCTTCATGGACTTCATAGTATATATTCATCGGATTGATTCCTGATATCTTTCCGTTTCTGGATGACATGGAATAAAAAAAAATAAAGAGAGGTAAGAAACAATTAGCGCAAAGCTTAAAAATATCTAAAACTGAACATCTCAAGTTATAACACTCTAAAAATATGTGAAGAGCAATTAAAAAATATAATCTGCTTAATGTAAGATCAAATAGAATATTTGACAATCATCCTACAAACTCTTAAAGCTTCATTGAAGTAATTTTCATCCTATTGATAATAGAAGCATGATACAACAGAAATTCTTACTTTCCAGCTAACATAAAAATGATATTTAAACTTGTATATTTGCATCTCGTAAACACAACAAATTTTGTCTATTTGTTATCAATATTATTAATAGAATAAACTCATCTTAATACCGTGTGGAATAAGTTATTAATAAAAAAGAACAGAATTCATCCTAAAAATCTTCCATCCTCCGTCTCGTGCATATATATATATATATATATATATATACAGACAGACAGACAGACAGACAGACAGACAGATAGATAGATAGATAGATAGACAGACAGACAGACAGACAGACAGAGAGAGAGAGAGAGAGAGAGAAAAGAAAATAGTATATAACATAAAATTAAAGAAATAATGAAAAATAAATGAGAAAAAACAATTATTTTAATAAAACCTAATAAAATTGATAAACAGAAATATTCTAAAATTGATAAAACAGAAACTTAAAAATTCAAAATAATCTATTAAAGTAAAAAATAAACAGTAAAATAAATGAAGCTAAAAAATAAATAACAGAAAAATGCATTAAGGAATATTGTCACTTCTAACCAAATGTATGAAAGTAAAAAAGTAAAGTCAAATATGAAATATAACATATTTATATTATTGAAGTAAATAATAGCATAAACGAAAGAAAACTTTGATTCATTCACTGCTCACTCTAAAATTATTATTTTTCAATTATACAAAAATACATGCCTTATCAGTTTATTCTTCATATGAATTTTCAAGAATAAAAAAACAAGAATTCATTCAATTCCTGAATTTTCTCATGCGTGGAGAAAAAAATATGTGATAAAAAATAGTGAAATGAAATATTCTGTTTGAAATACAATGTTAGTGTTATAAAATGATCAAATTTACAAATTTAATAATATTTTTGTTAATATTTTGTATTCTGAATTTTATAAGAATTAATTCGTCATAAATAACTTCACGTATTTAATTTCGTTTATGAGTAGCAAGCTTTCTTATAATATTAATTAAATAATTAATTTAAGAATAATATTTTAACTCAAATAAAATTCATTAGAAACTTCAAATGAAAAATTAGAAATATTTCACAAAATTAATTTTGAATTAAATGTTTTATTTATTGAAACCATTTCTAAAAGGCCATTCGTGCATAAATTTTGAATGAAATAAAAAAAAAATGTTTATTTCTGTTCACTTCATTTAAGTTAATATAAATTAACAGAATATTAATGCCTTACATCCACTTAGATTAGATATATCGAGCATTTTGAAAGTTAAATGTTTATTTTGTGGAAAAAAATGGATAACTACCGATGTTTGTCTTTTTATACTATCTTAAAAGTAGAAAATGATAATTTCGTATCTTACTTTTTTTCAGTTTTTCACTTTTGTAAAGAAAAGCGATGAACCATGAATACACCCTACAGAGTCTTTATACATTGAAGGAAAAATTAAAAATTAAAAAAGAAATATTACGAATATATTTTATTTTCACTTTATTTTATTTCATTCTAAATACTCGCCAAGAATGAATGCTGTACAGTTCTTTAAAGCAAGTTTTATAAATTGGCTCATGTGCTAAATGCATTAATCCTTCTGCTCTTAAAACAAATTATTTCAGCTTAATATTAAAATAAATATATGACATTATATATTCATGCCAGTTATTTATTTACAATTATGAAGTTTTCAAATTTGTTAATGTTGTTTTCCCCGCGATAAACATAAAATGGAAGGAAAATATTAAGTAGAAATTTAATTTATATGAATTAAATGAAACATATGATTTAGAGCCATTTTTTCTTAAAAAAAAAATGAGTTAAAATAAATATTGTACAGCAACGGATTCATATGAATTTGCTCTACTTCTCCATTTCTGCACATCTCCCATATTTAGAATAAAACAATCTACTCTATAAAGAAGTTAATGTATTATCTCATTTTTCCAGAGTTTCCTAAAATTCATGAAAATTAATAAAGACTATCATCATTTGTTGATAACTTTCAAATAGCCGCTTTGTAAAAATAAGTTGCTATAACTTATTTATCTTTAAAGTAATTTATACAAACTTAATGGAAATAGGGATGCTACAACGAAATTTAAAAATAAAATTGGTTCAATTATTTTTGGTGATAAATGTTTTTAACTTTCATATCTCATGAACATTAAACTACAGCTTAAATGTATGTTGTTAATGACATAAAATTGTAATTCAAACAATAAAATGGATAGTGTCAAAGTAGTATTTCTACTTTTTAATTCACATTTAATTAATTAAATTTAACTTATTAATGTAAATGCTATTTAGATAAAAATTTTGCTTAAGCATTTTTGATGTATTTTTACACAAATAAACTAACTCATATAAATATTTCTTTTTCATTTAGTATTTTTTTTAGCATAATTTACAGAATGGTTACCAATTTTATAACACCTCAGTGAAAATTTTAATTATTTTTAAGTGGATAACAATTTTACTTAAGGCTGAAACATTTCCAATGTAAATATTAAACTAAATATTATTGTGAAACTGAAGACAATTATTAAAACATCATGATAAAAAATATAGTTCATTAATATCAAATACTCTTTTTTAAATATACACAATCAACTTATTTTATTGAAAAGAAAAATTAATTAAGAAAACTATTTGATACAAACTATATTCTAATTTGGAAAAAAAAGAAAATGTTTTGATCAATTGTGTGTGTGTGTGCAAGTCATTGAGTTAAGATAATGAAAATATATATAATCGTATTTAAATGGCAGCTGTTTAATATGAAATATTTTAATAGACAATTTCCAATGTGGGTCACATTACTTTTTTCTTTTTTTTCTTTTATGCCAATTAAGGTGGAATTAGATTTATCATGCTAATAAAATTGAAATCCAGAATTCTTTGAAAATATAATACTTTTAAACTATTTAAAAGGCATATCTATTTGAAATTCAGTAATGATTATTTTTACAAGCATTATTTTCATTTTCTGTGCTTGAATTAGGAGAAAAATGATCCAAAGTCTTAATGAACGTTCTCATCAGAAGAATAGAGGAAAATCTCTTTAATTAATTTGTATTTTCCATACTTTTTAAAAAATAAAATATAAATATAACTATAATTTGAAGAAAACCAAGTGAATGAAATTTATTGTTATAATTACGATAATTAATGTGTTTTTTACGAAATAGAATAACTGTAATGATTTCTGTTAGGAACAATACTCATATATAAGGGGGATAACTATAAGATATACTTAAGTCTCGTGTAACCTTATAGTAATGAGACAGCTCATAAAAATCTAACTTATATATCACTGTGCAACTGTACCAACTCCAGCATTAAAACAATAACTTGCACAGAATGACTTACACCCCTTTTGCTTTCACTCCAATATATCACTGGTGGCATGAGAATGAATCTTTCAGGCGAAACCTAGCATCCCCATTCCCTGACTCATACATCATCCTGAGATGGAGTTCTGATTACACTGTTCGATGGCAGAATCTTACTCCTACATCTTTTGCCCACCACTGTACTGTGACAAAGAAAGAGGAGTTTACGCGCCCTATAATGTAACCCATGACCAATGCTTCAACGAATAATGCGTCCTAGTTGTATGTCAAATGCTGGGTCCCTTGTCACTGCTTGGTGTCCACGTGATTGATGGATCCGTTCGAGAACACTGAAAGTCTTGGAACAATGACCTAAAGTCAATCATTTCTCAATCAAGTTAACCTCATTAACGAACTTTGGCGATTTTTTTGGCGATCTATTCACAGCTGGTAATGGCTTGTTGCTGCGTCAGAGAATAAGGAAGTGACTTTAAAAGGAAATATGGACCTCCATTAAAACCTTTGTGTAATGGGTAATTTAATCGCTTAACAAGACCATAACATTTATTAGTTGGATTTTAGTTTATGTTCCAGCTGTTTTATTGGACACTAATAGCAGTTGAAATGATAAATACGCCATCGGTTGTACAAAATGAAAGCCCATTGTGTCAATGAATATAATTCATTTAACAAATTGAAATGCTCCAAACATATATGAAAGTGAGGCAATATGCCAAAAAAGAACCCAGTTTTCTTATTTTTAACAAAAGATTTCTTATTTAAAAGCATACATTTACTCGTGTTTAACTCTAAGATACTGCATTACATAACATCCGATTGCTTATAAAGGATTGTAGGTTTTTTTATTGATTGTTATAATAACATAAACTTTAAGAAAATAAATTTTTTGACATTTAAACAAATATATATTTCTTGGTTTTCTATTTTAATTGATTTCTTTTCGGTTATAAATGGCAGCATTAAACATTCTTAGGGAAAGTTTATTGTTATCATTTAGATATTTGCATGAACTTACTCGCTTACTTAACTCTAAACAAAGCATACTTTACACTTACTTGCATTTCAAACTCTAAAATACATACTCTAAAACTAAGTAGTCTTTTAAGAACTTGCAAGGATGTTAAGCGCTGTTCTTCTAATTGAGGATTTATTTTATTATAGTGATAATAATAATAATAATACAAAGAATAAAAGCATGATCATTTACGATGGTGACTTAATTTATTTATGAAATCATTTTTATAAATAGTGTACAAATTTTGCGTATATTTTTATAGTAATGAATAATCGTATGATTTTTATACTACACATTAATGGTTGTGTGTTGAAGACAATTATTTTATTCTCCGGGAGATGGTGCTGGGTTTGCCAAAAAAAATCCTGGGTTTATGATACATTTTACGGTAAAACTACTTAGAAATAATCTATAGACTTCAATTATGTATATCATTCAAACAACAATGTACTTATGTACTTTGATAAGTACAAACAATGTACTTATTAAGATTAAATTGCACATGGTCAAGTCATGTCAAATGTCCTTTGACTGCCAACCCTTTGGTTGAGACGTGAACTTCTTTCGTATCGGACCTAACATCTGCATCTCGTCTTAAAAATGAAATTGTTTTAAAAGGTCAAAACCTTAATGGGAAATTTCTATTGAAATTTGGACATTCCATTTTAGAAATTAATTCTTTGTTAAAAAAAAAAGTATGTGGCGATGAATTTTTATCTCATACTAAGATTTTTTTGAGTAATATGTTATAAGCCGTTTAAAGAGGGGCAAAAAGAAATTGAAGATAACCCACGTCCAGGATTACCAGCCGTGTGAAAGACAAAAAAAAAAATACATTGAAAACTTCATTGTTTTGGTCCCGAAAGACCAATGGCTGAGTATTCGAAAGATTAGGAATCAACAGAGAATCATTTTGGCAAATTTCGCGTGAATTGGGGAGATATATCATGGATTCTTCCCTAAAATAACTCCCCGGCATTATTCTGCATTGTATGTCAATAGTATTCGGTCAAGAATAAAATTCTTGTGTCGGGACATTCAATCTACTCACGAGACCTTGTTTTGTGTGAGTTTTTTTTTCAATTCCTTGAAGTAAAATCAGCTCTGAAAAAAGCTGAGACAATATGAAAGAAAGAGATTTGAGACCGTTCAAGCTGTGAAAGAAAAAGCGAAGGTAACCATGAATATGCTTTCAGAAAATGACTTTCCATACTACAGTGTTCAATGGAAGATTCCTGTGGAACTGTATAGGGATCATGTATAGGAGTATATTGAAAGAAACAGAGTTAAAATTACAAAAAAAAAAAAAAAAAAATAACGATTTTTATAGCATTAACTTGGGTTTATTTTTCCATCAATTCTCGTATATAACATATATATATATACAACACTAGATTGAAACATACCGCTTTCATAGCTAAAACCGTTATATTTGTTATTCGATTGTCACAATTCTTCTTGTGTTTTAAAGTTACATTTATCTCGTATCAAAACAGTTATTCATTTTTGGACGCGTTTGCATCCCTGCCGAACGTATCACTAGTTGAGAAAACTCATCGAAGTACAAATCATCTGATTGTGATCGACACCGGGATTTAATTTCAGCTTGAAATTCTACTTCAAAATGAAAGGGATGTATTTTATGGAGTTCTTTCATCTTCAGGAAGAAATGAAAGTCTCAAGTGCTGTTTTGAGTGCATTGAAACTTCTCGTTTTCAATCATATCTCTATGCGAATCACCATTTACTTACTTTGATACCATACCAATAACATAATAGAACAAAATAATTAACAGATGCTTTAGTTGAAGACAAATAGTCTAATTACAAAAACTTAAAAAATTGGAAAATATTTTTAATAGTTACTGATTGTTACTCTTAAGCCAAGTCTCATACATATATTAATATATAGCTCATGGATTTCTGGGAGCATATAAGCTTTGTGTCATTTAATCTTCAAATTCGAAATAGTTGAAATTTAGCTTAAACTTTTGTATTACATTAATTTTTCTCAGCTTTAAATTATATATGAACACTACAGGAATTTTTCAACAAATAAATGAGCTCAGATTATTATTTCCTCGTGCTTAACGGAAATGCAATTTTTATTAATGGTATCAACATAATCTACAAAACGTGCAAAGTATCTTATATACGGTATGCTTAATTCAATTATTTTCTTTTGTATCAGGAAAATATTTTAAACGTAATATATCAACGATTTTATCGACTCAGTTATTTATTTTTAGTGCTTACTATTTCATAAGAAAAATGAAACATAATATGGTACGTACGTAAACAATGTTTTCCATAACACTTCTCTTAGAACTAATATAATTATCTCACCTTAATATAAATTTTGTAGTCAAAAAACAGTTTTAGTACTTTTCGCTTCATTCCTTCTTGGAATTTTCATAAATCAATCAAAATTTTATTAAATTAAATGTAGTACTAAAATCTGCTTCATAAATATATTTATTCACTGAATAATCAGTTTATTTGGTAAAGGGATATAATAGAATTAGTTAATGTAATGATGCAGAGTTAAATTAACATCACAAAATTTCCACCTCTGTAAATCAGGTTGATATAATTGATTTTGGTATGAAAGCTAGGTTTATATTATTGCTTTTGAAGAAAAGAATGAAAATAAAATTAATTAAGAAAAACATAAAATAACATTTTTACTTTACGCAAAATTTAATAAAAGTAATTCATCAAATATTTAAGACTTATATAAGGTAGTTGAAACTTAACAGGGTTCAAGTCAAAAGTAGGGTTCTCTTTGGCGACTGGCGATTTTTGGGAGGAATAAAGATTTCAGTCTGGCATATCAGTTTCTCTGGACTTGGATAGCTATTCTAATAAGAAACCACTACATAGTCATACATATTCTTTCTCGATTGCTATTCGTTAAAAGCGGTGGCCAATTTTTCAAAAACAGAAGGAGATATTTTATGAATGCGTTATCCAGTTTTTTTTTTTTTTTTTTGCTTTAAAACCATTTTTTTCCTCTGAAATCTTTTATTGTTTAATGCTTTTGGGGGATTATTCAATTGTTTGTATATCAGAAATGTAGCATTTTCGAATTTTTTAACAATTTAGAGTAAAAGGAGGAATTATTTCATGGTGATGCATAGAAGATTTAATTTTAGTGCAAATTGAATGTTTGACTTGCAATGAATGTATTCCCTTTCATGAAATTATTGTAAAAAAATTGTCTCTTTTTTGTATCTTTCTTACCTCTTAACGTTACTATACTTTGTTTAAATTGCATACATTTTAATTTTTTTTGAATAAATTCTTATGACTCAGTTTATTTTTATATTCTATATAACACATCGATCAATAACTCCCGAGACTAACCCAGAGATGGCGCTCGTAGTAAACCAGTAACCAGGTCTTTCTAGAGTACTAACCTTTGCTTGAAACGTGTCAAAATTTTAAGTCGATCGGACCAGGAAAAAGGTTTTTTGAAGTGAAGTGAAAAAGGTTTTTTCCAAGTGGGTGCCGCGATTGCTTTCGATGGAACAAAAACAGCAACGAGTCGATGATTCAGAAAGCTGTTTATTGCTATTTACTCGCAACAAAAAAGATTTCTTGCGAAAAAATAAATAAATAAAAAAAAATAAATTTGGAAAAGCGTTGGAACGATTGTATCACCCTAAAAGGTGATTAACAAAAGGTGTTATGTTGATGAATAAAAAAAAATTTTGCAAAAAAAATGTTGTTTTCAATTTTAGACTCGGGAGTTATTGATGGATGTGTTAATATAAGGGTTCTTTTCCATTTACCCGGTGCAAGTGATAAAGTCTCTAAAAATGATACAAAAGACGCCAAACGGAATATGTATATACTGTATGTTGTCGCTAATAAAGTCTGCTTGACCAGATTTGCGCCTGCAAAATGGAAAAGTACCAATATAAGAATTTAACTAATTCAAAAAATTATTATAATTTAGTAATTATATCGGTAAAATAATTGGTTGAAATGCAGTTTAGCGTAACCACCCGTTGGCGACAAAAATTTACAATTGTTTGGCGATATTTTGCCAATTGTGGTTACCATTAACCATTAATTACACGCCATAAAAATCGCCAAATTTGACGATTTTTCAAATCTCGCCAAGTGATTACGCTAAACTGCATTTTCACCAAATAATTAATAGTTTCAATACTTAAAATTATTAGAATTACAAATTACAACTAGTTATAAAAAAATATGTTTGGAATGCAGTTTAGCGTAACCACTTGGCGACAGGAATTGTTTGGCGATATTTAGCCCATTGTGGCTACCATGCTTTCTCTCCACTGAGGTGGCTTTAGCTATGGCAACCCTTTCGAATAAGGCTTCAGGCTCCGCCATAAAAATCGCTAAATTTGGTGATTTTTCAAATCTCGCCAATTGGTTACGCTAAACTGCATTTTCAACAAAAATATATGATTATAATATTATACTTATTTGCAGCATATAATTATTTAATATCAATAATTATTTATAATTAATACCATAATTTATGATTATTATTATAACACGTAATTATAATTACTTAAATTTGCAATTTGTAATTATTTATGATTATTATCCATAATTATGATTAAGGTGAAAATGCAGTTTAGCGTAACCACTTGGCAAGATTTGAAAAATCGCCAAATTTGGCGATTTTTATTGCGGAGCCTGAAGCCTTATTCGAAAGGGTTGCCACGGCTAAACCCACCTCAGTGCTGAGAAAGCATGGTAGCCACAATGGACAAAATATCGCCTAACAATTCCTGTCGCCAAGTGGTTACGCTAAACTGCATTCCAAACATGAATAATTATTTGTGCTTAATATCTATAATTAGGATTTTTTAATTATTATTTTTATCTATAATTATGATATTTTTTATTTATGATAATTACCTATAATTATAGAGGGCCGTTGGCGAAGGTAATTTTTTTTTCGCCAAATGGGAGTAATATCACGGGCAATCACAGTAGTACTACATCGGGAAAGAGGAGAATTCACACAACTCGACTTAGCGATTTTTTTACGGCCCCTTTTAACAGAAAAGTACCATTACTTTTAATTAAAATTTTTAATGATTATTTATTATTACCTATAAATATAATTTTTAACTGTTCATAATTAGTATTTATAATTATATTTTTAATTATCTGCAATAATGTATTTAAAATTATAAATTGTATATTATTTATTGTATATTTTATAATTTTTAATTATAATTTATAACGATTCATAATTTTTAATTATAATTTATAACGATTTATAATTTTTAATTATAATTTATAACGATTTATAATTTTTAATTATAATTTATAATAATGTATAATTATAATTTATAACGATTTATAATTTTTAATTATAATTTATAATAATGTATAATTATAATTTATAATGATTTATAATTTTTAATTATAATTTATAATGATTCATAATCTATTATTATTCATAATTATTAATTATAATTTATATTTACCTATAGTCATCTTTAATTACATTTAATTATATTTACCTATAGTTATCTTTAGTTATATTTAATTATATTTACCTATAGTTATCTTTAATTACATTTAATTATATTTACCTATAGTTATCTTTACATTTAATTATATTTACCTATAGTTATCTTTAATTACATTTAATTATATTTTCATTATAATTATTATGTATAATAATAAATCATCTAATCATTTCTAATGAATATACATTATTATGATATGTAATTATAAATCGTTACAAATAATTATATTTTTATAAGCATTAACAATAAAATTAAAAAAATATTATAATTTATGTATAAATATTGTCAAATGTTGCATAAAATTTCTATAATCCTGTTATTCTAATTTAATTACGTTTAAATTTGCATTTTCTTCATCCGAAACTGTATCGTTTAGGTTTAATGTTCATTTTTGAAGTCCACCTGACGTCACTGCTTATGTAACGCTACTTTGGCGACCTTTTCTTTTCAGTCGCCAAATTTTCGTCACAGTAACCAAAGGGCACCTGATAACGGATTTTAACTGTGAACAGTCAATACGATTGTCTTGATTATAAAAGTTCTTATGGGGATAGATAATAAATTAAGATATCTTTGCTCATGATTTTATAGATTGATGACCTTAAGAGAACCTGAGACTTACAATGAAAGGGTTTCAATATGTATTTAGATTGCCACTATTTTGATTTTGTGGGAGGGGTATTTGGTTTTTTTTTCATGCCATATCTCTATTTGCCAGTAATGGTATGCTGAGCTACCTGTTGAGCCAGCACTAAAATACGAAACTTATCATCAAAGATACAGTAAACACCCGGACGCTAAGTGTTTTTTTCTACCAACTTTCTATGAGCTACTTTTAATTCTAACGTAGCAATCAACATGCGTTAAATTTGGCATGAAAAGTATCATTATCAAAAAAAAATTAAAAAAACATAAAACTTTGCAATGCAATTCGTTGCGAGAAAACAGATTTCGTCACGAAAGGGACAGTGAAATGGAAATGTTCTTCCCTCCCTTCCGCACTTTTACTCCCTCACACACACACATGCTCGTTCATGCACTCACTCATCAATTCATTCATTTGCTTATTACATATTGTTCAGAAAATATATGCAGAAAACTCTGTATTTTGTTAAGTGATCGTTATCATCATGACATTGACTAAAACAATAATCCCATTGGTGGTTAACCAAATTGTACTAATGTGTGCTTATACTGCATAGGGTGGAAAAAATCAAGTTTAGCCCTAAATGCATACACGAGAGCAGTGTCTAATCTTCTACTTTCCTAAGTAACTTTTTAAGCTTAAGAAAAGTCTGTCAGAGGTTAATTCATCCTAGTCAAAATTCGCAAAATTAGAAGAATTAGTTATGATGGACTGCATAATTTATGTGCTTTCTCATGTATAACAACGACATTTGATTGTTAATGTTGTGTTTTTATATGCCCCTCCAACTGCATAATTTTAAATATCGCCAAATTAGCGAAAATTATTGGAAAAACGAATACAAAGCTTAGTGAGCCCCATGCAAAAAAGAAACCCATTTTTCTGGTGTACCTCTATAACATGTTAACCAGAATTTAACGACAACTCTTAAAACATTGAAGACACCGTCATTAAATGATTGGCCATGAATTTTCTGAAATGCTGTCTCATAAAAAAGTATCAAATTCTCTTTTTACGTGGTGAATGCTATTCCTTATGAAGTGTTTGATTGCCGACCAACTATCTTTAATGGAGTCGGTATGCATCCTTGAGTCAGGATCTTGAAAGATCAGACTAATAATGTTGATGAACTTACACCTAGTGCAAGAAGCAGTCATATTATTTCCGACAGCCTGGAACAATTATAGATCCTGGATAAGTTCCTAAAAGGTTCTCTTCCTTACGTCTTGAATCCATCCTAAAAAATACATAATTTTTCATCATTCAACACATTCAAGCACTTTTTTTGGATTTTAAAGTTATATACTTCATTTTTCGTAATTTTGAATCATCCAGTTCTACAATTATTCGAGGTCTTTCGAATTTCGAGCTGTTAGTAGCATAATCATGCAAAACACTCGTCAAAGCATATTCCAATCTTTAACAGCATGGTGGTAGATTTTCATCATATTCATAATAAACTCATTCATTTTTCTACCGTATTAATATCTCGGGACTAGGAGAGCATCATTCAAATTTAAATGGCAGTGAGAAATCCAAGAAACTCTTCTAACACTCCGTGATGCATCATCATAATTTTCTTTCTCCTTTCTACAATGCCGTTAATATCCATTATTCGAACTATTCCTTTCGAATAATGTTATACTTTCATTACATTTTAGATATTCATAGGTGGACTCAATTAATCCATGTTACATGCACCATTCCAGAAGAGGTGCATGAAATGTAATTCTAGAGTAAAAAAAAATACTTTGTCAAACATTCGGTCATCAATTTCTAACTGATCACATCAGCACCAATTGATACTTGGATTTGGAAGAAAATACGTAAGACATATGAGAAAAAATGTACAAATACAGATCTTATCCAAAGGGGAATTAATGTGTTGCACGTATTTTAATTAATCAGCAATAGTTTTACTCGAGAAATAACTGAAAATATTATATTCTGATTGGTAAAAAAGTTGTAAGAATTTTTCTCTCAAAAGAGATCCATCTAATTTGCCACACACACGCACACACAAAAATAACAAGATTTATATCCAAGAACAGTAACCATCAAAACAATGAAGGAAAAAAAATATGATAGCTAATTATAGGATTGCCGTGTGTAACAGTTTTGTTTAACGAGGAAATTCTTAGAGGGGATGCAACAATTAAAAATTAAAGCATCCCAGAAAACTATTTTCTTAAGAATATTAAACGGATACTAATATGATACATTTTTTTTTGAAAACTAATCTAATAGATAAATATACTAAAGAAGTTAAGGCCAAATGTATTTGTATTTGGTTCCAGATTTTTGTATTTGGGATACTTAAGTCTGATATGATAATTTGAATTCATCGCAAAAAAACAAAATCAAAAGCATGTACTATGGGCCTGTTCTACATAAGATTCGAGAGCAAAAACGAAATATTTTAACATATATTCCTGAGTTGCACAGATGTGATAATATTTACTTCCGACCATTACTGTCTCAGAATTTGTTTACTACAACATGTATGCCTTTCTATTATCATTTGTTAGGAACTAAGAAGTCTACCAATCCTTATGCGATTCGAATTCAAACTAACTATGGAACCTTTCTATATTTTACCATTTTGTTGCCTTTTCTGACTAGTGAATTTTCTGGATATCTCTTATATGTAACTACAGTTAGATATTTCTAGAAATTAAGATGGGAAAAATTATAATAAAAATAATGGGTATTTTTCCATTTTGCCAGTTCAAATTTCGTCTAGAAGACTTTATTAGCAACAACATATAGTATGCACAAATTCAGTTTGACGTCGGTTGCATCATTTTTGGCGAATTTATTGCCTGAAACGGCAAAATGGAAAGGTAACCAATGAAAAGTTATTGATGATCGCTGTTCTGCGAATACAATGGAAAGTCAAGGGACGAAGAAATAAAATATTGCTAGCAGATAATTAGACAAATATTTAAATGTATATGGCTAAATAATATCTAAAGTACATGTATTACCATTCGATTGTTTTATGAAATAAATTTATGGCAACAGGATATATTATACATCCTTTGTAGGATTCATTACACAGTTATTAATACATCTTTTGAACTCATATATAAGTAAGTAGCTATGGTATTTAATATTTTGGGAGTTACCTAGGTATTTTACTTAAACTCCTCAAGTTTTTAAAAATGGTAAATTATTATTCACTTAAAAATGCTTCTATTTTCTTAGTCCACATTTTTAAATAAAGCTTGATTTGAAAAATTTTTACTTGCACCTATTTTATATTATATTATATTATATTATATTATATTATATTATATATATATATATATATATATATATATATATATATATATATATAT
>BMAW01093678.1:70300-123129 GCA_019974015.1 Nephila pilipes
ATATATATATATATATATATATATATATATATATATATATATATATACATCGGACATATTTTTAAATCAATAGAGTTTCTGTAAATAAATATTTTTTATTCTTATATATTTGTATTAGATGTTAGAATATGTTTTTTTTTTCACAAAAGAGAAAAATTTATTTTTTTAGACAACTGCTAAGCTTTATTTTCAACAATCAAAATTTGAAGATGTATCATCCAGCAATAAATTTAATCAACAAGCAGTTGGTGAATCTATACTATATCCTTAAAGTTTTGAATTCCATTTGATTTTCATTCTGGTGGAATCAAAATTGCATTCGTAATGAACCAGAAAAATAAAATAATAAGTCGTTTAATCGGAATCTTAGGAACCTCTCTTGGACTATAGTCCCAAAATTCGCCTATAGCGAATAATACATATGGTCAATTTATGCAATAACTACTTGATCAGAAAAAATAAAATTAATTTTTCAAATAATATTTAGTTTTATTTTAAACATCAACAATTTATGTCATGATATATAACATTTAAATTTAGTTCGTTTTCTACCTTCTTATTTTGAAATTTCTGATAATGTTTAACTATTCTTTTTTTTTAAATTACATACATTATCAGCGATAAAGTAGTTTTTTACCTCAAAATTGTTAACAGAACAAACAGTACAGTTGTTCTTAAGTATATGTTTGATAACATCTAAGAAACGGAAATAAAATTTATAAAATAAATGCATTTTTAATTAATCTGGCAAGCATATTAAAATATTATTTTGAAAATTACAAATATTTAAATAAAGAAACATTAAGGGTTCCATCAACTATCATTGCTTTTCTTATTTTTTTAACCCTAAAATACTACCCTTTGAAACACTTAAGTTCGGCCTGCTTAAAAGATAACTTAAAAATTAAGAAAATTCCTTAAAAAATATTACCTGCATATGATTTCATAATTCTGGATCGTGAAATAAGTAAATATTAATAATTTATTTATTTCCAAAGCGATCTTTACATATGTCTGCGTGAGTTTTACGTCAAATATCTCTTTAACATGTTAGACAAAATTTAATCGTCATTCTATGCAATTTATGTGGGAAAAATATACAAATTTTCCTTTTTTACATTGAGATTTTTCAGCAAGTTAAATACTCTTCTCCAAATTTAAAAGTTCACATATAATTGTCCTTGTTGATCGGGACAAACTTTGTATGGTCAGGCTTCTCTTCATGCTTGTTGCAAGAAGATCTTCACTTAATTTTAAAGTGAGTTTTTCTTGATAAAGCTTTTTCGGATTTTCGAGCCATATTATGTACATGCAGAACCTGTGCATTCACTAAACTAATATTAATCTTTCCATAAAATAAACAAAGAGGCCCCCCGACATATTTTTACTACATGACATCTTGTTACATATCTGATCTAATGAGTGTACGGCCTCTTTTGTTGAGTTATAAAATTCGATCAGTTCTGGTTTTTTGCTTTCCTCATAAACATTTGGTTTTTCAAGGATTGTAACATAATAATAACACATTTATTTGGTTTTGTATAATATACAATACACTAAAGTTCCAATACTTTTCTACATCGCACATCATTACTATTTTAATGCTGTATTTGGCAAGATTATTTGGCATGTAAATTCTAAAGGGACATTTTCCACGAAAAGCTAATAACTGCTCATTAATAATAACATAGGATGCTGGTTTCTCAGAATCCATACATTTCTTAATAAATTCACCCCCAAACTCTCTCAATGGTGCAAATTTAACCTTTTCTTTCTTCTCTAGTTTCTTTTGCATCAAAACGCAAACAATACAGTAAAAAGCGGAATCTTATTTCACTCACTCCGGGAATAATGATAGATTTGTCACAGGAATGAAAAAAAATTTGGGAATTTTTCTACAAAATCTCTTTTACTTCTTACTTTTGCATTAACCTGAGATTTTAAATTCTTATTTTCCTCTACCTGGGTTTGTTTTTCAAGTATTGTTTTTCCTTGATATATACCCTCAAACAATAATTCATCCTTATCGCTATCTGTAAATTCGTGATTTTGAATTTTAACAAAACCTTCATTTTCTGATTCATTTCAGAAATGTAATTTTCTTCATTACTTAGCTCTTTTAATAGTTCACAGATAGCCTCAGATCTACCACAAATGGAGTAATGAAAAAAAAACGAAGTTTGAATCCGAAATGTAAATGTTTCTGCTATCTATTCGTCTCTTAGGCTAACATTCCTCTGAAAACACTACATGCGAAAATATTTTTGAGGACAAAATATATCCTCTTATCTCTAATAGCTAGTTAGGATCATATAAATTTATTTAGTCGCACGTTCCATTTCTTGTATTAGGGAGGCAGTACAAGCTTATTTTCTTTCGGCTTCGTTTACCAGACGAATGGGTAGTAGTCTAAGGTTAAATCAGTATTGTATTTCCACACTCTGCTTGTATATTTTGAAATTAAAAATTGTAAAAGAAGAAGAGGAGATTTCATAAAATCACTGTTAAAAAACTGTCAATTTTAGCTATCATTTCAAAGTAAATTCCAACACATTTTATTTCAAAAATCAAAAGTAAAAACACTTGAAAATGTTACAACATTATACGTTTTTCGTAGGTCAAAGAATCATAAATTTTGATACGATAAGGAAAATATTAAGTAAAACATAAAAAAAGAAGGAACGGAAAGGAATGGAAAAGAACAAAAAATTTTATTTCTGAGGGGAAGATTTTCATAAGCAGTAAAATGATTTAGCTGAACAAGAAATTTAGGAAAGAACAAAAAACTTTTAATCAGGATAATTTAATGACGTTTCATACATCTGAATATCGTTAAAGAGATGAACTATAAATATTTTAGAAAATATTAAATATTTATAAAGAAAATATTTGAAAATTTAATGCGTTATTCTTAGATTCATTTTTAAGTTTATTGAATAATTTGTAAATATATTGTCTGATCTATGCGTATTAATAAATTGTTTATTAAGACATTATCACCTTTTATGTGCTAAATTCTGTGTTACTTAAACTGCCATTCAGTTTCATAAACACGTCTGAAAATATAATTATTTTCATGCGAGAAGCACTTATTTTTCAAATTTTCAAAGACTGAATCCAGTATAAATTTTGTCCATTTCATTTTAATCACACGTCTATTCAAACTATTGAATTTTTAGAAATAAATCAGGAAATTATCTGCAAAAAGCTTCTAAGTAAATCACATAATTTTGGAAGGAATACAAATTCTTTTTTGTCCGATGGTTAACTCCGCAATCCTACTAAGATTCATTAGCTTAAAAATAAATTACATGCATGGGTCGACTATTTTGCAAATATGTTTTAAAGCAATCACATACAATCACAACATCTAATAATTCCAACTAATGAAGACGGTAGTACAAGTAATCAGAAATAATCAATTTGATTTCACAGCCAAGCAATAAAAATTTACAAAGAGAAAAGTGAAATAAGAGATTCAATGATTATCTTTTGTCGTCACACAATGAAAGCTATAGACAACCAAAAAATAATGTTATAGAAAAATCTTATTTTAACTCTCTCCTTTAGTGAGGGGGAAAATGATGCCAAATATTGACAACAGTGCGTTTTTAAATGCGCTGAAATATATTAATATATTGGAAAGGATGCTACTATTGCTTTCTGCAGAGTAAGTACTACAATTTGATTTAGGAGATATATAAGAAAAGAATTTGACATACGTCTGTCAATACATTTTCGTTTTATTTCATTGCCAAGGGTGGGACAAAATTATGATCCAGCCCTAATGTTATTTCTAATTTCAGGTATATATTTTTCCAATAATTTCTGACGATTGGGAATCGGATGAAGACTCTTGTCAAAATGAAAGTTCGCCTGAGGAGCTAAACATACCTGAAGTGAATAGCAAAAATTTGTCTTCGAGTATGAGGGTGCAGTACGATCCTACACCAGAGTCCCTTAAAGAAAAAAAGCTTATTTTGAAAAACGGAAAATCTAAAAAGAAGCTCTGCCGCACTTGTACGAAAAAGGTATCTGAAGAAGAAACAGTATTAAAAGATGATCATCTAGATAATCATTCACAAAAGGTTAAATTTCAAGACTTATATGAGAAATCAAATGGACCCCATAGGAAAGATAGCAAGTCCGATGACGTTAAGTTGAGCTCGAAATCAAACTCTAAGGAAGTAAACAAAAAAAATATTGAAGAACAAATTAAAGAGGATTCAGAAAACATAAAACTTTTAATGAAATCCATGAAACCCGTTCCTGCATTCGTAAGAAAGCACATATATAAGGGTACGTCATATATATATATATATATATTCTGATACTTAACACATGGATCAATAAGTCCCGAGACTGTGCGGTCGTTTTTTTGCGATTTCCTCCTTCAAACGCACCAGCAAGTCAATATAATAATCACTGTTGATCGATTTACCTTTTTCGAGGTAGTCAATGAAAATCACGCCATGCGTATCCCAAAAAACTGACGCCATGACTTTGCCAGCTGACTGCTGCGTTTTCGGACGCTTCGGACGGCTTTCGCCAGCTGTGCGCCACTGCCGCTTCGACTCTGGAGTGTAGTGATGTATCCATGTTTCTTCCATGGTCACGTAACGACGCAAGAAATCTTTTTTTGTTGCGAGTAAATAGCGATAAACAGCTTTCTGAATCATCGACTCGTTGCTGTTTTTGTTCCATCGAAAGCAATCGCGGCACCCACTTGGAAAAAACCTTTTTCATGCTCAATTTTTCATGAAGGATAGTAAATACACTTCCATATGATATCTGTGTCATCTCAGCAATCTCACGGAGCTTCACTTTACGATCTTTCATTATAATTTTTGTCACTTCACTCACATTTTCCGGTGTAACGGCTTCCACAGGTCTACCCGAGCGTTCCGCGTCATTTGTGTCGGTACGACCACGTTTAAACTCGGCAAACCACCGACAAATCGTTGCTTTTGATGGACAAGAGTCCGGGTAACATTTTTCAATCCATTGTTTCGCTTGCACGGTGTTTTTACCCATTAAAAAACAATGTTTTATCAGAACACGAAACTCGGTTTTTTCCATTTTTTAAACAAACTACAAAACGACTTTACTCCAACCTCGATAACTCAGCTGTTTCTGGTCCGATCGACTTAAAATTTTGACACGTTTCAAGCAAAGGGTAGTACTCTAGAAAGACCTGGTTACTGGTTTACTACGAGCGCCATCTCTGGGTTAGTCTCGGAACGTATTGATCCATGTGTTATATTGTACTGCAAAGTTGTAAAATCCTATTTTTAGCTCACGCCATGGCAACAGGAAATAAAATGGTGCAAAATCTTAATATGGTTGCTATTATATCCAATATTCAATGAGGTTTACTTATTTCATGCGTTGTCAATTTGGAGCACCTCTAGCACATTTTGAAGGAATTTTATTTTCCTTTTCCAAAGCATGGGTTAACATATAGAACAAATTAAGCAAACATATACCAAAGAAGAAAAGTAAGCAAATAATTTAAAATAAATGATGAATGTATATGATGTATTTTCACTATTCATTAACTTACTGCACTTTTGTAGATACCTCTAGAAGAGCCATGCTGATAAGAAATAATTATTAAATACAAAAATTAAATTACACTTTTCGCAAGAAAATTCGTAAAATTTCTTATATTCATATACAATTTTTAAATATTTGGCTAATAAAACAATTGAATTAAATAATAAAAAAATATTACTTAGAAATTTCCTAAGATAAAAATTTTGAGTATTTTGAAATCAACACTAGGTTTCTTTATTTCAAAATTTATTTTATGTGTCATATATTTTAATAAGCGAATCACCGATTTTAATCTAAAGTATAAACTAATTTATGGAAATAAATGACGAATTTATTCAGTAAATATGTCATTTTAGACTATTTCTTATTTTCTTTACTCCTTTTTAAATTAATTTTCATATACAATATGCAGAAACTTTAAATATTGCTTATATATTTAATGAAATATGATATTTTTTTGTTTATTAGTATCATAAAATTACTATCATGAATTCTATGAAGTGTTACTCAAATTTCAATTATATATAATATGAAGAACTAAGAAATTAGATCAAAACCAAAATACTATATATATGATGTACTGTCTCAGATACAAAGAGAATTAATATATTTAATATTGAAGAGGCATATTTGGGGTAAGAATTAATCAGGGCTCACGATGGATTCAAAATGTATGAACACTTACATGCTAAGTAGCTGTTTAATATTAAATTATTGTATGAAATCGATTTCATGGATGAATGAGACACTCTGTTAAATAATTACATAAATATCGCTATCTTTTTCATTTCCTTCTAATCATTAATAATATTTAATACATATAGTGGTGCATATATTATTGTGAATTAGAGCTTTAACTT
Source organism: Nephila pilipes (assembly GCA_019974015.1). Lineage (NCBI taxonomy): Eukaryota > Metazoa > Arthropoda > Arachnida > Araneae > Nephilidae > Nephila > Nephila pilipes. The sequence continues at coordinate 76,717 of BMAW01093678.1, forward strand.
AGTTCTGTTTTAATATTGAAAATAATGTTTCAATATTCAAATAATAATATAACAATAAGTTTTATCACTCATTTTTGATACCCAAGTAATCAAGATATTCGGGTGAATTGAATCAGGTTTGTAAGGTTAAGAATGATTTTAAAAAGGTTATCGGCATTGTAGAAAATATCCTCTTTGTTAAATTACAGTGCATTAAGGACCATAAATGGAGATTCCATGGATTAAGTTAATGCTTTCATTACTAAATTATAGCATTTAATGTTTTGTTAAATTTAATAAAGCATACTTATATTTATATTTCTAATATTTTCACCCCTTAATGAAAATTGTAAATTATTTTCAACACTGAAATTTGTAAATTATTTGAACAATGCACAAACGAAGATTCATGAGTTCTTTTTTTAAAATTAGTAAACTAAGGACTTAATATGAATTAAAGGTTAGTTACATTTTTGGTTAAGGACATTTTTAAGCTACTGTAGTGCTATTGTAATTTTGCACTAATATATTTTGAGCCAAAACCAAGTAAAAATGATGATATGTGTAGTGGCTACCATATCTCTGTACAACTGATATTTGAGGAATATAGATTCAGTCTTGAAGCTTAAGTTGTATATCCTAGGCTCAAATCGAGAGTATAATCAATGGACTACAACGGCTTTCCTTTTTTACACAATCCACTACGGATAAATAATGCAAACCAAGATACTTACAAATCACGAAAACTTCTAGGGGGAAATGTAAGATATCGAATTGTTGGTTCTGGAAATTGAAAAAAAAGGATACTAATATTTCCTACACATATCATAAGAGTTTGTAAATATCAGTTTTTCCAATTAAATTAATTATTTAGAATCATGACAAATTATTTTACTAAAAAATATTTTTCTTCAATACGTTCTGATCAAAGAAATATTGGAAAACTCCCCACATAAAATACCATAGAAATTATTAAGCCATTTTTAATTAGAATTTCTTATGATACTTAATTCAAGAATCTTACGAAAAATTATTAAAACGATTATAGTCTAAATTGTCGCGTAAAATTTGATGTGAAATGAATCATGAGAGCTTCTAATACAATACACGTCTTGCTCAATTAAATTCTGAAGCTGACTGAATTTATTTAAAAACCTACTGAAACCCTAAAATCAACAAAATATAAATATTTTGTAATATATATATATATATATATATATAAGTTTAAAATATAAATATAAGAAACGTTTTATGCAAAGTTTAACCAAGAACAAACTTAGCCCCACAAGGTGCGCATTTTCATATCATTATTATTAAATTATTCTATTAAATAGAAGAATGAATGTAATCAATGACATACGAGAAATGGATAAAAGTAAATTTTTCAAATATAAAAATTAAAGGAAAAGATAAATTATTAAATTGGATAATGTTAAGCTAAATGTAATTAAAATTAAAGCGAAAAATAAAATAAATTGAAAAGTGATCTGGTACACCAAAAGGGATCCAACTAAATCAATAGCCTATTGGATGGCTAATAAAGTTTAAAATATTAATATAACAAAATTTAAGCTATAAATATGATAAAATTTAAAATACTAATACATTAAAATTTAAAACATTATTATAGTAAAATTTAAAATAGTAACATAATAAAATATAATAAGATATAAAATAAAAAATTAATAAAAATTAAGTAATTATTAATAATAAAAAATAAAATTTAAGAAAATTAGGCATAAAGTAGATAGGATTTTCACTTTTTACTACAACACAGAAAGTTTATTATAAGAATCAATTTCTTAAAATCAAATTTTAAGATATTTAATCTCCATTTAAAATTTGGATATTCTCTAATTTATTTTTATATTGTTTCTCAAGTAAAATGAACTGTAATTTTTAGCAGATTAGTCATTTTTATTAATACATCTTTCAAATAAACTAACGCCGTCTCTCTGATAGCCAACTTCCGCCTCGAAATTAGATGAATGAATTAACTATGATTGAATAAACTTATTATATATAACTCGCTAATATAACCCTGAATCAAATATAAATTACGAAGTTAATTTTTTTCTTAAAGAAATTCAGTAATAAGTTACATTGAATACTAATCATTTAAGCATTCATATATTTTAATATACAAAATGTCTTTGTTTCAATAAAAATATATTATCTCCACTCTTAAGATAAGCATCATATTGCACAACCATCTTCTGTATTCCATCCTCATGGAAGTCTGGTGCGTGAAGGGATAATCACAGTTGCACGGTCATTTTAATTTCATCATTGTCTTCATGAGGCTGACTACCTAAATACTTTTTCAAGCGAAGAAACGTGTGGTAATCACTGAGAGCAAAATCAACTGTATATTGAGGGTTATTGTGTTATTTTCAGCTCGTGACATTTTCAGCTATTGAGGGGTATCGTGTTATTGAAATCAAGATGTGATACAATCTTGACTTCAATGAATGATGCATTTATGTTTATTGTCATACAGTAAACAAAATATTTTACTGAGAATGTCACACCTTATATTTTAGATTGTATGATAAAATTTAATTAAGGTATCACAATATATCTCGGAATTTATTGAGTCAACCGAGAGAAAAAATCCACAAACAGCACTCATGTCTATCTCAAAATATTAGTACACAGGATTTTGCGTGCTAAAATTATTTGCTTGAGCCTCACTGTTTTGGGTGATGTTGGATACCTCCATTATAGGGACCACCATTTTTTTTCCGGTGTCACATGAGTCACATGTCCACAGATTGCATTAATCTACTGATGAACTGATTTCAAACCTTTTGCGTGCAAGAAACGTATCATAGTGCATATTGCAATACCAACTGATAAAAGTACTGTGTGTTTCTACGCGGAACAGCAACAGTAGAGTAGCAGCCGTTATATTTAAAAACACCCCTAGTATTATTTCTAATCACACAAATAATGAATTATATGGCCTCATAAATAAAGAGGATTTCGTTTCTTCCTCCATAAAATACCTCATTCGAAATTGAAAGTCTAAATTACAGTATTAATAAAACCAAGATAAAAATTTATCCAATCATATTACTGAAACAATTATTTAAGGATTATTTTGTTTTGTTTACAGATATCAGTCACAATGGAAACGGTCGAATGAAGTATCTGAACATGCGATACCGTGTCCCACCAGAAGACCGCTGGTATCATCCCGTTACTAGCTCCATGGAATATGGATGGACATGGGGCTATCCACCTGAAATAAAATGTCCTGAATTTGGTAGAAAAATGGTGGTATTTCAATCTTTTTTCAGGGTTAAAGGTATAGAACTTAAACCCTGAGACAAATATAAGTAGAATTCCATCTGAAAATATGTTTAAGAAATCGTTAATTAATGCTTTACATAAATGCTTTCAAGAGATACTTCAAGTGTCTCGATACAATCAAATGCACAATTGTCTCTTTGTATAATATTGACCTAAGAGTTGAAAATACATCTAAATACATTATTAGTCAATTCTCGCAAGATATAATGCTACTAACTTTGAATAGATTGAGAGTCTCGTGATTTAAATATGCTTGAAATAAATGTATCCAAATAAAATAAAATATAAATGCAATTCGTTGCAGCTATGTATTATAACATTTCTTAAGAAATTTTGTTTTTGAACATATTTCGAATTTAGTGTTGCATAATCTTCCAAAATTCTAAGAAAATTACTTATATATTATGAAAAATGTTAGTTACTGAAATGCTATATATATAGAAATGTATAATTTTTAACATACAGATATGCGTTTCATGAAGGAAATATATATAAAAAAGTACGACCTTTATATACTCAAAATCACGTAAACATTTGTATACGTCGCAACTACATTTTCTTAACTGACTTAACATCACATATATTGTTTATACATGTTTTCACAAATATTGTGGTAAGCAAAAAATAACGTTACTAAGAATATATGTAATTTAATACAATTATATTATTATTAATTGAGATTTAGTTTTTAATATCATTGAATCAAGTAACAAATCACAATTTAGTACATTATATTAAATTTAATTATTAAGACAGTTATACGTCATTTGAATGTTAAAAAATGCGCATAAATGTATTATCTCATATTTCGAATACAATCGTACAAAAATGTGAAATAAATGTTTACAAATTTTGTTTCTAGTCTTATAAGTTAAGTATTTTCACTTTAAAGATCATGATGTTTTACCTCAAAATTATGAAAAAGATGTTTAAGTCTTAAATTAACTTATGTGTATCCACATCTAATGTTTTTTCATGAAAAAGCTATAAATAAAAAATATATCAATAATTTAACACACTTCTATATCATAAAAATAAAATCACTTGAAATACATACTCATATCAAAACATCTTTATCTCCCTTTAAAAATGGCCTTTTCCGAATATCGAAACTATGAATCAGGCAAAGTGGAAAAAACGGCAGAAAAAATATTTTTGTAAGAAAACGTCATGTCTCTCCCTTAACGTCAGAGTGAATCACCAAGGAATGACAAATTATTCATTTCCTATATTGCTTCGAATAAAACCTATGAAAACATATCTAGAGATCTCTTTCAAAATAAACGGATGCCAATAAAATGACTCTTTAACATGAAAGCGCATGGGCTAGACAATAGTAAAACAATACCTCCATACCCATTTGGGACCAAACACTTCCACTAACTTTTGGAGCTGAGAGTCGTAAACATGCGCAGTTGGAAGCATTTTATTGAGGAATGACAAGAAGTAAAAATTATTGTCCCGGAACTTATCAAGAATGAAGGTTTTTGTGAAGGAGACTTGTTGCAATAAAAAAGGATTATAAGATCTCTCCACTTTCTATTATTGCATCATAAACTGGAACTCTTGACAAGTCAGCGTTCATCGTAACTCAAAGGGTTTTGTCAAGTACTTTGAGGTGATTGTTAAGGGAAACGATAACTTGGGGTAAATTTTGTCTCGAATTGAGGTTATTCTTAAAATATCTTATTCAAAACTGCATCTTACTGAGTTGAAATTTAAGAACTTATTTGTAGAATAACTAGTCTATATTGGAAAGAAATATTTCAGTTCGTATTATTTTCTTTCAGCTTGACATACCAGAACTTTTCATTGGTACATGATATTAATTCTTTGGTTACAACGTAAATTTTAATATTGCAACTAAACAAAATTTAATTCAAAATAGTTTAATGTAATACATAAAGGAACTATATTATCTTTATGATTATTTTGTGCACACATGTGCAATTGTAAAGAATGTACATATTCTTATCTTTTAGGAAATAAAAAAAAATGAAAGAAAATTATTTATAGCTCTAAAGATTGTAAAATATTATTTAGAGTACAGAAGACTATATCACATACACTTATATACACACACACTGCACAAATTACATAGAATTTAAAACATTACATAATAAATAAAAATATCCTTTACTGTGATATTATATATTAAATGTATTGAATTTGAGCATTACTTTATGAATAGAAAAAACAAATATTGTGTAAAATATTAAATTTATAATATATTAATAAAATTATGAAAAGACTAGACAGTGATTTGAAACTTCAGAAGCAATTGAATTTTGAAGAAATGTTTTACTTTATTTTAGGATTGCATAATTCTTCTATATCAATACTTAAAATATATACTCTTATGTAGTTGAAGTATATATTATTTAGAAAGAAAATTACTTATGTTCAATGTTTTAAAAGAAAGAATGTAATTTATTGTTTCAGAAATCTCTCACGAAAAATATTCTTGCATACATTTAAAAGCCTTGAATCGATTACTAAACTGAGACAGCTTGCATACATAATTGGTTAACCAGTATGCAAGTTGGAACATAAATTTGTTGCACTAATGCAGAGATGAAGAAACTAAAAAAAAAAAACTATGCTGTTTTTTTTTTGTGATAGATTGATGGGGCATAATATTTTAGCAAAGGACATGTACAATTTATATTTATTTTTATTTCTAAAAGTAGTTATTAAGAAATTGAGGCTAAATATTACAATTTAGATTACATTTTTTTTAAAAAAAACGCATAATATCTCACTTATTCGTATGTAAAATATATTATAATTATTGCGTGACATTAGAAATTAGTGGAAATTTGGATTTCAGTAATGATAATAATTCATGTTAGTTCAAGGAAATCTTGCTTAATAATTCCTACGACAGCGCGTGACATGGCGTTTTCTCTGAAGAACCAATCAAAATATAAATAGGAATAATTTATATTTAAGACCAGGGAAAACATTTTTACTTTAAATTAACTACTTAACGGTTATGTTGCTCGGGCTGCGAGTCTGCGTACGCCCTGACTGTCCCAATCGTCACTCGGGCACATATTAAAAATATAATAATTTGATTCTGAAAATAAAACAACGGTTAAAAATGAGTTTTCTATACATGTTTTCTTTTTCAAACTTCACAATTTGCGTTACATAATTTCTTATACCTTAAATTTTAATAGCAAAAGGGAACGTTGAGTCAAATTGAATTTATCCAATGATCAGTTTTAATATATTTTTTTTATTATTTGACATTTATTAAATTGATCATCTAAAATAAATATATGAACAAAGGCTTTTTTCATGTAAGCATTGTAAAGTTAACGAGCATTGACTTACAAAAATAGTAAAACAATCCAAAATGCATTAAAAATTAACGACATGTTCAAAATCAAAACACAATATGGGTGGGCTACGTTGCATAGATCCAATTGTAACATTTTTTTTATTGTTGTGACGATTTTGATGACCATTTGGCGACTTGGCGGGAAACTTGGCATAAAATTTAATTTTTTTAAAAATAAGTTTTAATCAATTTTTAATTATATTTAAATTATCGTATTATCATTCAAACAATCGTGTATAGAAAATTTCAGATCAATTGAGCGCTTTAAAATCTGAGAAAAAAAAGTTTTTAAATTTTGACTAAGACAACAATGACAATGCAAGTTAAGAAAAACTCAATAAAAATGCTTTTATTTATTGTACACCAAATAGATTATTTTTTTTTTAGTCAACTTCAAAAAGATAACACGATCATTTAAAAAATTATTATTGTGTGATGCCTGCTTTCACCAATAATGAACTCAATTTTCAAAAATATGTCATAAAAATTATCCTATCTTTTTTTTTTTATCGAGCTTAGTTTAGTTTTAGTTTAGTTTTTATTAACTTCGCACTAGAAGCAACACGAGGGCTATTGGTGACTTGAGGCTGGTAATTTTGAACCACGGTCAAGAGGCGAAGACGACACCTGAGCTGGCACCCCCATATCCTAACATCCACACCACGCCAACGGGAGGACTTTGGGCCCCGAACAGATTTAACGTGCATCAGCCCCGGATTCACGGCGGATATTTGGCGGCCAAGGATCAAACCCGCGACTGAACGAAAACCGCCGGCCTCTAGTGCACGACCTTAACCACTAGGCTAATTGATCTTAACTAACCACTTATTGAGCTTAAATAAAAAAAATATTTAACAATTAATTCATTTTATTACAGCAATAATTGTATTTAACATAAAATGTACCCATTTAAAGAATTCTTCATTAGATTTAATTTTAATATCTGGGAAGAACATAATTGACCACTTCAGTATTTTATCGGTTGCAATAATTTAATATTTTATTCAGTAATTCAATAACTATTAATATACTATTTTCATCTTTGCTGACAAAATCTGTTCGTGGTAAAATAATATGTTAAATGTCGTCTCTTTTTAATGCTTTTCTTTATGGACATCAATTCTTATGAAAGTGGCCACGGTGCTCAATAGGCATGATAGCCGATATACGACCGACTGTTTTCGTCGAGTTGTAGGTTCGAGCTTTGATGCCAATAAAAACCCGATGTAGCGCCGGGCCGATGCACGTCAAATCTATCGTGGTTCAATGTCTTCCAGTTGGCATGGTTTGGAAGTTTGGAGAGGGAGGTGCCAACTCAGGGGCCATCCACGTCACTTGACCAAGATTCAAAATTATGAAGTCTATCTCCAATAGCCCTCGTGTTCCCTCTAGAGCGACGTTCATAAAACTAAACAACCATAACAGTTTCTGTATCTTTACGTTACGCATTGATTTAATTAACAAAGCAGTTTACATGTTCATTAACAATATTAAGTAGCATTATGTTTCAAATTTTAGAAATTACTAGTTATGTTTAAATTGATATCCAATCCATTGTCATAAGAACAACCACATAGAAATTATTTTTGATAGATTTGAATCAAATGTATAAAATGGCAGGAAGGTAGAATGAACTTTATATTTAAAAAAATAAACTAGTACATATCATTTTAAATTTCTCTAAAAATGTTATGAAAAAAGATTATTAATTTTTGAAACCATTGAAAAAAATAGTTTTTTAATATTGTAACAATATAGTAATATGTATGTGATGTAATAAGCAGAATTCTACAAATTTCAATTAGATAAACACTAACTAAAAACTGTTTGAGCATCCCTTTTAAGTATGGTATTCTTAGGTAATAAATATCTACCAAACTATCGCACAAATATATAGCCGAAAGACATAAATATAACCAATACGTATTAAGAAGAGAAAAATGATAGTATCCATTTCACCTAAAAGGAAACCTAACGAGAACAAATAGTTTGAATGTAGTGGACAAGTGATTGACCGAGTACAACCATTTCATATATCATGGTAGACAAGACTGGGAGGTACACATTCAACCAAAATAACAGGTCATCAATCACATTGTTAAATAGTTGTCTCAAAAGACCAATTAATTGATAGGTGTATGAATTCCTTGGTCAGTTCACATGATTTGTCGTTTTCGGATATTGTCGTCGTAGTCTTTTTTTTTCCAAAGTAAAATTTCGTCTCAAGATCATCGATATGTTTCCTAGAAAAGTGATCTTCATTGACAAGTGAAGAATGACATACACTATAGCACGCTATCTTATAATTTTAGGAATATTTCCGTTCTAAAAAAGATGTAATTTTGAAAACATTCAAACAGAAATATAATAATATATAATTAAATAATAATAATAGTAATAAATTTTTATATTTGCGTTATTAAAAATAAAGAGTTTTTTCGAAAAATATTTAAAAGTCTTAAACCAGAGACATTAAAGATAATACTTTGTCATAGTAACAATTAAAGTCACAAATGATTGCTATGATATGAAGCAGTCTACCAATTGCTTATTAATGCACACTGGTTAGTTTACGAGTACATGATTTGTCTTTTTAATGGGTTTTCTTCTACTCACATTGTAACTATGTCTGGGTCAAAATTTTAAAAAATTTTTCCTCACATTTTAAATCTCTCTATTGAACTGAAATATTATACACATGGTTGTTTTGGATAATAGTATGATAATTTAATTATGATTAACAAAAATTAATTGAATAAAACTAATTATTTAAGGAATTAAATTTTATGCCTAGTTTCACGCCACGACTCTAGATGGTCACCAAATCTATCACCAAGGGAAAGGGATCATAGCTTAAATTCGGGACGTCTCTGTAAATCTATCTTTTCCTTTCTATGTGAATACTTGCATGGAAGCGTCAACTCATGTCCATAACATTGGTCCTCATCTTGAAGACAGACGAATGTTCCTGGAAGGCGAATGTTATTTCAAATTTAAGGTATAAAAAAGTATGTTACGCAAAGTGTGAAGTTTGAAAGAAACTTAAGTTTAAAAAACGCATTTTTAAGGGTGTTATTAAAATACCATTACTGTTGTAATATTTTTCCAAAAAAAATTATCCCAAATTCATTCTAATAATTTCTGTGAACTAAAAAAAATAAAAAATATGCCTTATAGTGTCGGTATCTTGTGTTATGAATATTCCTGTTCGAGAAGGGTATGAATGTGAAAGCATTAAATAAGTAATGAAATAAAATATAATTGAATAATAATATTGATAATGATATATATTTGTGTTATTAACAAATAATGCTTTCAAATGGTTAAAAACGCCTTAAGCAGAGATGGTAACGATAATATGGTTGCGATAACAACAATTAAATAGGTCAAAAGAAAATCCTCAAAAATGCTTTTTAATTTTTTCTTTTTTGTTTAGGATTTAAACGAACACTAAGATGTAAACGATTTTTATGGCTACACAGTACCCTAAAAATGACAAATTTATAGAAAATTTTTTTTTTGCATTTTCCTGTAGCTCATACATTTGGGAATCTTGGCCCCAAGTTTTAGATCTAATAACCAATTAGTTTTTAAGATATTTGAAGTTTTCTGAGTATTGTCAGTCACTATTTTTGACAGCTGAGGGGGGCGTGGTTAGTTTCGGTTTCATTTTAAAGCATTTTTTCATTCTTAAATTTAATTAATTACTAATATTTTTTAAATAAAATTGATACTTGCAGAGTAGTGGATATTAACTTCAAATTTCAATACTAAAATCATTTTTATGTTTGTTTATATTTTGAGTTTTTGATGTGCTTATAGTTACTTAGCTAAAATTCATAAGAAAAGGACTTTCTCAAGACCAATATTTATTCTGCATATAATTTATATAACTTAAAAGTTTTTTTAAATTGTTTAAGTTAAGTTTTTTTCTGTTGAGAAAATGCCACGGACAAAGCTTTCGCAGCTTGAGAAGAGAAGCAACATTTCTAAGAGATGAAGTACTGCTGAAAACGACATTTCTAAAAACCTGCCTCAAAACTTCAGATTACAAAAGTTTTGAATACATAAAAAAAAATGTTTGATAAAAGTATGTTTCAAATTACATTATAGTGGATACTGAATGTTTGTTTACAGATAATTTAAGCAATATTTGTCATAATGCATCTTTAAAACTTTGCTATGGTCAAAGAAATGGATTTGCATATAAAATGAATGTTGTATGTATTAATTGTGACCAAACCTAAAGTGAAACATGTTCATAACAATTGGTTAATGCTATATTACATCAAATATCAAATGTTAGCAAGCATCAATTTTTTAATGTTCCATTTGATGTAAATATAAGATTATTGCAAGGTATGTTAAGTTTGTGACTTGGCCACTCGGTGTTGGAAAAATTCTGCATGCATATGAATTGAAATATAATGTCTAGTAAAATTTTAAAAGACATTATAAGCCAAAAGTTCTGATTGGACATCTCGTTGGGTCAAATCAGTCGTTGCTTGATATTCGTAAAGATGTCATTGATGCGTATGGCTCAAGGAATGATAAAGATATTGTCGATATTGGAATGTCATATGATGGAAGCTGGTTGACAAGAGAACATACGTCAACGTCAAATATCGGAATAGGATATGTTATCGACTTGCTGACTGGCTTTGTGATAGACTACGAAGTAATGTCAAAGCGGTGTGGAGAATGTGAACAGACTAATTTTGAGCTTGGAGAAGACAGTGCTGAATTTCGCATTTCGTGAGAAGACATCAAGATGTTTGAAGTACAATATATGTCGGATCATATGGTGCAATGGAAGTAAATGCAGCTGTGAAATTATGGGAAAGATCTGAGAGTATTGTCTTTCGGGACACAATCTTGCTCTTTGACTCTTGGTGATTTTACCGGTCATCATTAGCACGTGGAAAGAAATCAGGTATTCACAAAGATTGGGTAAAAATACTATTTAGCGAAGAAAATTTGCAACTGAATTATTAAGCACGTGTGTCAGAGGTTTGACACAAAATTATAATGAAGCATTGCATTCAATGATATGGAACAAATATTCCAAAGAAAATACAGCTTCTAGGAGTCGTGTGTTGATTGCCATGTCGAGTGCAATACCTGAATTTATTGTTGGAACATTAAAAGCTCTAAAAATATTTCAGGATCCTAATTGAATTTTTAACAAGTTTGTCATCAGAACATTTAGTGTACTTTACTGATTGTAGGAGAACCTATTTCAGAAAGAAAAGAAAATCTGCAAATTTTAAAGTTGAGCAGAAAAAAATAAAACTTGCTAAATTGCGTCGACTTAAAATTCAGGAAAAATTAGGTGCTATGCACAATCCTGGTAGTTTTTAACTTTTTTTAAGCTTTTATTTATATCATTATTATTTTTTATAAGTGTATTGTGTTTTAAAACTTTTATGAAATTATTGTGTTAACTTTAAGCTGAATAATCTGTCATCGTAACAAATGCTATATCGATATTTTGCAAAAATATTTTTTGAATAAATAAAAATATTTGCCATCATATTTAATTAAAGTAGTGTTTTCATATATTATATAAATAGTTAAATAATATATTAAAAACTTAGAGCTTTGCAAGTATTATTAATATTTGTTTTATGCCTTTAAAAACTTTAAATGCATTTTTCTCTGACTTTTATTTTTTAAGATGCAAGTGTTTTCTAATCCCTAAGGCTTTTTTTCTGTTCAAGATAGAGTCTTGAAATTTTTATAGATACTTAGATATATGTGTTCTATAAAAGTTAGTATGGATTTAGGTCTGGGATCCCTAGTTATTTTTTTTAAAAAATATTAAAGTTAATATTTTAAAACATTTCTTGTTTTTTCCAGGTTTAGCTAGAAAAATAATTATTAAAAATCAACAAGGAAACAGATTTTCAAATCCATACTAACTTTTGTTTGCAATAATGTAGGAAATATAAATCACTCAAAATAATTAAAAAATTTCAAAAATTGTGTATTTTATAAGAGTTTTAAAAAACTTCAAAATTTTTAAACTTTTTTAAATTTTAAAATAAGGGCTTGTTAAATTGACTTTTTATTTTCAGAATCAGTTAAATAATATAGTAATGAAAACAATACATAAGTTACTTTTAATATTACTGTCTCCAAAAAAAATTTTTGAAAAAGGGTACCGTGTAGCCTTAAGGTGTATTAAGTTATTTTGTAATGTGCACGTCTGTATTGCCGTGATAAATTTGCAAAAGTAATGGTATAAATTTAATAATTATTACAAGTTCAGAACGCTGCTGAGTAATGGGGTTGTTCTCAGCATTAATTTACAAATGAAGGAAACTAGAATTATAAGATAAGTAATGGTATCAACAAAACCTGAAATGTTACTCAAAATCGAAAATAAAAAAACTGTACTGTAAAATGCCCACGCTATGCTTTTTAATAGGATATTACAATCTTATTTTTCTAACGTTTTTATATATTACACTTGGTGTGTGTCTGTGTGTATATCAGTGCGTCATCAAATTTTCGATCATTATATTAATCAACTTCCGATCAAGCTAGAGCTCTGGAACATTGAGAATCGTTTTTACTCGCCTAACAATGCAATATTTACATATTTGCAACAAGTTTTCACTAATATTTCAATAATTTGTTTTTGGCAACAACAGTAGTAGGATATATAAATTCTTCAGAATCAAGGATGGCATGACAAAGAAATGCTAACATTGACAAATAAATACCAATGAATAAATAAAAGTTTTGTTTTTAAAAACGTTAGTTTTTATCTCGAATTATTCTAACTTTCTCTGTTTACTATAAGATAAAACAAGGAAATTCAAATTGTAATCATTGACCGGTGATTATGCTAGGAATTAAAGCCTTTAAATAAATGATTATCTAACTTGAGTGGTTAAATAATGTTGCAGCATGAAGTGTCCTAGATATAAAATTAATGAAATATATATACTTTGTCCATTCACTATATGCTAAGATATAGGAAAAAGGCGATCGTATTGAACAATTCTTAGTTTTTTTCTATCACATGACGAGTTTTACTTAAATTTGTAAAGCCCATTTCCATTACATTTCACATTACTACAAATTCATTCAGACTACCTCTGCCCTGAAATAACATTTAAATATTTCGAAGGGATAAATCGTTAAATGTTTGCTATCTCTCTCATAGACACTTAACAAAAAAATATGTAGATAAACTTCAATGTGATCAGGGTCTGCTTCTAGCTCGTAATTTGGCAACTATTTTTAACTGGCATACATTCATCTAATAATTTAAGCGATTTCAATAGCGTACTGGTTATCACACAATCTGATGTCCCTTAGATGTAAGGTGATAACACGAGTAAAACGTAATATATGAGATCTACAATTTTATTCAAAAATTTTTCAACAATTAATTACATCTAAAAATATAATTTTATATTGAGGCTCCGTTTACCGGCCACTTTGATTTCGTGTACTTAATATTAATCCTACTGAATTTCCTTCTGCAATTCTAAAATATATACTTATATCTAACAGGTCAATTTAAATGTCCCCGGCCTGACACATAGATGGTGCTACTAGAAGTAAATCCATATGTTTTTTAGTTAGCCCTAACCCTCGAAAGATGCGTGTATAAATTTCACAGCTGTCGGATCATTAGTTTGTGAATTATAGCATTTTGAGTGAAGCAACTTTTGTTATCATGAAAAAATGGATAAAAAGGAATTTCGCGCGTTGATAAAATATTGCTTTTTGAAGAGAAAAAATACAGTTGAAGCAAACAATTGGCTTGATACCGAGTTTTCGGACACTGCCCCAGGAAAATCAACCATCAAGGATTGGTATGCTAAGTTTAGACGTGGTGAAATGAGCACCGAAGAGGGTGAACGCCCAAAAGAGGTTGTTACCGACGAAAACATCAAAGAAATCCACAAAATGATTTTGATTCACAGTTAATTGAAATTGAATAACATAGCAGACACTCTAAAGATATCAACTGAACGTGTAAATCATATCATTCACGAATATTTGGGTATGAGAAAGCTCTGTGCAAAGTGGGTGCCGCGCGAGCTCATTTTTGACCAAAAACAACGACGAGTTGATGATTCGGAGCAGTGTTTGAAGATGATCAAGAGTAATAAACCCAAGTTTTGGCTTCGATATGTGACAATGGAGGAAACATGGCTCCATTATTTCACTCCGAAGTCCAATCGACAGTCATCCGAGTGGACTGCACACGATGAACCCGCTCCAAAGCGTGGGAAAACGCAAGAGTCGGCTGGCAAGGTTATGGCATCTGTATTTTGGGATGCGCATGGAATAATTTTCATTGACTACCTTGAAAAAGGAAAGACCATCAACAGTGACTATTACATATCGTTATTGGACCGTTTGAAGGACGAAATCACCGAAAAATGGCCGCATTTGAAGAAAAAGAGAGTGCTGCTTCACCAAGACAATGCACCATGTCACAAGTCAGTGAAAACGATGGGAAAAATCCAAGAATTGGGCTTCGAATTGCTTCCTCATCCACCGTATTCTTCGGATCTGGCCCCCAGCAACTATTTCCTGTTCTCAGATCTCAAAAGAATGCTCTCTGGGAAGAAATTTTCGTCGAATGAAGAGGTGATTGCTGAAACTGAGGCCTATTTTTAAGCAAAGGACAAATCGTACTACAAAA
Organism: Nephila pilipes; assembly: GCA_019974015.1. NCBI lineage: Eukaryota > Metazoa > Arthropoda > Arachnida > Araneae > Nephilidae > Nephila > Nephila pilipes. The sequence continues at coordinate 92,028 of BMAW01093678.1, forward strand.
ATGGTATCGAAATGTTGGAAGGTCGCTATAATAAGTTATCACCCTTGGAAGGAATTATATTGAATAAAAAAAAAAACTAATTTTGCCAAAAAAATGTGTTTTACTATAGTAGGCCAGGGACTTTTCAATTGACCTTATATATATATATATATATATATATATATATCATTTTTCCTACGACTTTTGAATTCAGTTCTGAATATTTTTAAAGACCGTCAAACACATAAATAAGTCATTGAAACAGAGGTAAAAATATTTTTTTGAAATTGGAGCAAAAATGTGATTCTACTGAAACCTTCATTATTTTTTGAGATTGCGATTTCGGATAAACTTTTTTTCATTCAGAGAAATGAAAGCTATAGGTTGCAGGATATTGTTATAAACTTCATAGGATTAATATTATGTTCACAAAATCAAAATGGTCTCTAGACATGAGCCTTAAAGAGACGAAATCATACCAGTATAATTCTGAGACTTACATTTAAATTAGCAGTCCAATTCAAAATTTGAAGAAAGGTATTGTTCAATAAAAGATGGGACATTTTCAAACTCGAATGTCTCAAAAGGTTTTCTACATAACGCTGCAATACGATAAAAACATAGCTTTGACTAGGAAAATATCTATTTATTGATCTGAATGTGCTCTACACGCACTCTAAAACTGAACAGGATTCCGCTTGTTTTAAAACAAGATTTGAGATGCTTTTATTTAAAACCGAAAATATTTTATTCGTAGGAAACTGATACAAACATCTTGCTTTCACAAAAGGGACGTACAATAGCAAATAAAACGGTGCAACATAGTATGAATATATTTTAGCTCTTTTAGGGAAAAACATCGCCTTTATATTTTCAATCTTCTTAAACAGATGGATTTTAAACGATTTTATCTTTCACTTTCCTAAGAGGATTTTGATACGAATGCTGTTACTACGTATTTGAATAAAATGCTGCATGATTTTCTTACATTAAAATTTGATCCATGTCCTGCTAGTTTAATCTTTATATAGGATAGAAGGCTTTAAGAAGGATCGCTCTTATATTTTTCTCTTCAACATTTAGACGAAATGAATTTAATCTAAGAATAATGATGTTTTAACTTTTACAAAATGAATTATTCTTGTACAAATATTTTTTAATAAAAACTTTTTTGAATAATATTAAATTTCGTTAATTATTTCTATTGTTTTTAAAAATTTATATGTAGTTGCCATTTATTTATTTGCAAAAAGCACTTAGTGTTTTTCTTTCAAAATATTTTGAACTATAACCAAACAATTATTTCTTATGAGACAAAAAGCAATAATGTATGTAAAAAGTAAATATACCTTTCATGTATTTTATTCTTCCCTACTTACATGGTATATTTTATGCAACTATATTGATTGTTATAAAAGTATTTGGTTTACCAATAAAACGAATAAGATAAAGCAATGAATTTATTATTAAAAAACATAAATGTAAGAGAACAATTAAAATCCAAAATCACCAAAAAAACACATTTATAGATCTACGTAAAAAAGATGAATAAAAATTGAGTCAAATATGAAACTAAACAAATAATTTGAATACCCAACAAAACAAAACATGCATATTCAGACTGGGGAGTGAATTGGGGGGTTAAACTAGTTCTATGGTAACAACCCTCCCCCAATGCATCTTGTTGGGTAAAAATTAAAAAGTTGTTGGGTAAAATAAGAAAAAAAAAAGAAGAAAAATTGAAAGTCGAGATATCTCTTTTACTAATTATTTTCAAAAACAATTGTTTTCTTAACAAATAAAATATATTATTCACCTAAAAGCTTTCCAATTAATATTTTTAATCAAAACTATCTATTAAAATATTGAATTAAGAATTATCCAATTAAAAATTATCCCATTAAAATTTATTCATTTAAAATATCCAATTAAAAATTATACATTTAAAGATATCCAATTAGAAATTATCCAATTAGAAATTATGCAATTAAAAAATTTCCAATTAAAAATGTAAAAGCTTTTTCTAAAACAATAAAACATGTTAATTAAATACTTCCAATTAAAGATTCCAATTTAGGTACGCTACAAGAAGCAAAAGTTTACTCCACGTTAGATTTACGAAACGGATTTTTCCACGTCAGCGTTGATGAAGATTGCAGAAAATTCACGTCTTTTATCGTTTCAGATGGACAGTTCGAGTTCAATAAAGTTCATTTTGGGTTAAGCACGAGCCCAGGTGTTTTTCAGAGATTTGTTACAAGCATATTCAGAGACCTTACACATAAAAGAATTTTAGTAAGCTATATGGATGACCTTATTGTTCCAGCAAAAGATGAAAGAGAAGGACTCCAAAAATTTAAAATTGTATTCGAAGTTGCAAAGAAATATGATCTAGAGATAAAATTCAAGAAGTGTCCATTCCTAATGCGAAAAGTTGAATTTTTAGGTCACATAGTAGAGAATGGAATCATCAAGCCCTCAGTTGCAAAGACTTTAGCAGTTGCAGCATTTCCATAACCAACGACCGTAAAGAAAGTACAAAGTTTTCTAGGATTAACAGGATTTTTCAGAAAATATGTCAAAGATTACTCGAAAATTGCAAAACCGTTAAGCGACCTCACAAGGAAAGAAAATCCGTTTGTTTTTGGAACACAACAGAAAGAAGCATTCGAAAAGTTAAAGAAAGTATTGTCTGAAAGTCCAGTCTTACACATTTACAAGTATGGAAGAAGAACAGAATTACACACAGACGCAAGTAAACTAGGCTACGGAACAGTTTTATTACAAGAAGCCGACGATGGCAAATTACATCCTATTTATTATATGCCGAAGAAAACAAGTCCAGCTGAAGAGAAATATGATAGTTATGAATTAGAAGTTCTCGCAATTATATATAACAGCATTTAAGAAGTTTAGAGTATACCTCTTAGGTCAGCATTTCAAAATAGTCACAGATTGTTCTGCGTTCCAAAAGACCATGCACAAAAAAGATTTGATTACACGTATAGCCAGATGGGCATTTCAATTAGATGAATTCGACTACGAAATCGAACTTCGAACAGGAATTAGAATGCTACACGTAGATGCTTTGAGTAGACATCCTGTCATGATAATCAGCAATGACACTCTAACAGCGAAATTAAAGAAAGCCCAGGAAGAGGACGAAAACATTTTAACATTGAAGTCGATATTAGAAAAGCAAGATTCAGAAGACTTTTTTGAAAGAAATGGAATATTTTACAAATACTCAAACGGTAGAGAATTGATAGTAGCTCCAAAAGACATGCAAATTGAATTAATTAAATTAGCTCACGAAAATGGTCATTTTCCAGTAGCAAAAACAGAAGAGATTGTCAAACAAGAATTTTTTATTCCAAATTTAGCGAAGTTAGTAAATAACGTAATAATAAATTGTGTATCATGTATCTTAGCTAATATAAAGTGTGGCAAAAAGGAATGTTTTTTAAATCCTATTTCAAAAGAAGATAACCCTTTAAGCACATACCATATCGATTTCATAGAACTGTTACCATCAACAAATAAGAATTATCAACACATTTTCACTGTTATAGATGCTTTTACAAAATTCACTTGGTTGTACCCTGTAAAAACTGTGTCAGCTGAAAACGCTCTAGAGAAGTTAAAACTACAACAAAAAACCTTTGGAAACCCCGTTAGAATCATATCAGATAGAGGATCAGCGTTTACTTCGAAAGTGTTTAGTGATTATTGCACAGAAGAAGGTATTCAACATCTACAAATTACCACGGGTGTACCACGAGGAATGGACAAGTTGAAAGAGTCCACCGTACACTTATCCCAGTTTTAACTAAACTAACTTTAAATGACTCTACTAAATGGTACAAGTATATTGATAGACTTCAGAGAATCCTTAACAGCACAGCCTGTCGAAGCACAAAATGGTCACCATTCGAACTTTTGATTGGTACTAGAATGAGAAACAAAGAAGATGTCGGAATTAAAGACTTGCTCCTCGAAGAATTGTTCGAAGAATTGCACGAACAACGAGAATTCTTAAGAAAAGACGCTAAGAAGATCATAGAAAAAATACAATACGCAAATCGGAGAACTTACAACAAGAAACGAAAGAAAGCTCCGGAATACAAAAAAGGTGATCTGGTAGCTATCCAAAGAACTCAATTTGGAGTTGGACTAAAACTAAGACCGAAATTCTTAGGACCATATAAAATCACCGAAGTCAACCCTCGCGACAGATATGTAGTAGAAAAGGTTGGTCATCACGAAGGACCGAACTCTACCACCACTTCTGCTGACATGATAAAACATTTTTCTATCAACACCATTTAAATATCAAATATAGTTATTATTTGGTGAAGTTCGTTTGATTTAATTTCATGCTATATTATTTTTTATGTACTAGATATTATCTTGTGTTATTTACATTTTTTATAATATGCCTTTTTACATTTTATGCTGCTTTATATCAGAATTTTTTATCATTCCTATATTATGAAGTAATAAGAAAAAACTGACTACATATTTTGCTCCATGTACAATATTGAAAGATTTTAAAATTAATTTTTTACTATTATTGTATTATTAGTTATTTTGAAAAGCATAAAGTATAATTAGTGAAGTTTTGGAAATTCCAGTATAGCTGGAGGCCAGCTCTATTCTCGAGGGGTCGAACTCTGTAGGATTTTCCATCTGAAATTAATAAGCAATTAATTTTATTTTTTCAATCTACAGTAAAACCAGTTTACTCAATAGATGTCGCCACGAATCAGAGTCATGTGATAAGCTCATGTAGCGCCACCTATTTCGGAACAAAACTGAGTGACACTCGTTTTTGCGCTCTTCTCTCTCTTGCCGCCACTTTTTCTGCTTCTCTTCTCCTTTGCTACCCGCGCCGGAAGTAAACTTCAAACGCCCGAGCGCGTTCCAGCGCCCATCGCCAATATGGGTTAAATGAGGCAGCCATCTATCTTTATCTGACGAACTGGCCAACTTACTTTTCATATCATAGTGTAAATACTTTTCATTCTTCATCATCTCTCCTAATAAACAAGTAAAGCTATTGCAAGCTTCATCCTTGAATATCATTAACAACATTACATGGAATATATATATATATATATATATATATATAAGGAATTTTCAGTTTCTTAGGCTTAAAGTTTTGAAAAATAGAATCTGTCCAAATATTTTTTTTGCACTTAGGAAAATTTATTCATTATACAAACCACTACACTTCTTATCATTTTTATCAAATACGCGACCATTGGTTGTCATCTAGGGTTCCATATGTTTCAAGATATTGATACTTGAAGTTCGAGGAATTGAGTACTTAGTTAATATATATACATGTGCATAAGAAGCTTTTTAATTTTCGTGAACCGCTTTTTTGGTAAAAAGTGATTAATTATGCCCATTTTAATACAGTTCTAATTACAATGTGAGAAAGGTAATAATCGTTACGTGATAAGTATCTTATTTTTCATTTTGAAACCAAATTTGTACTGAAATTAATAAAAGTTTCAGCCATCTGAAAGCAAAAACATTACTTAATGTAAGTTTCTAGAATTATATATAATCTCACTATTGATAAGTGGTACATATTTATTTAATATCATATTTTATAATTAACATTAATAGAAATAATACAAATAAATTAGTTATACCATTTAAAAAATTTAAGAACTTAAACGCAATATAATTAATGAAACTTAAAAATATAAAAACGAAAAGGTTTACATTTCAAATGAAAAAATTAATAATTTAAGAAATTGAAAACATTATATTTGTGTTAGAAGGAAAACATTTTCAAAATCATTAACTTATTTTGTTCAAAATAGGTGTTAATATAAATAAATAACTTTGCGCTTACTTTAATTGAAAATAGAATGTAATTATTGGAGAAGTTTACTTACATAATCGATTAAGTGCGAATATTTCAAAATATGTTTTATGCATAGCGGCTTTTTCCTTCTAATTAAACTACAAATACATTTTAAGTATTAAATAAGTTTTCTAAACATATTTTCGGCATTTACTTTTAGCTCCATTTTTAACTCATTATTCAAAATTGCACTTATAAATTGAATAAACTATTTATAAGTTTCTATAATATCTTAACTAAAATTTATCGCTCATTAAATTTTTTGCTCTTTAGAAACATGTAAATAAAAGTAAATGTTAATAAAAGAACTATTCATTTCATTACAGTTGCAAGTTCGAAATTCAATTACACCTTTAATGAAACGATTTGCTCTGAGATTTAATAAATTACTCCGTAATCATTTCAACCCTGATTAACTTAGATTTATGTCGAAAGGAAAGTAGTTACAATAAATTAAATGTAAGTTACAAGAAATATTCAAAGCTCATTCTGTATAACAAAATTGTCTCTCCGAATCAACCAGAAGTGAGACACTATAACTAATAAGGCTTGACTTCTTTCGAAATGTTCTACCTGAAGAACGTTATGGAAGACGGTCGGTTCGCGATTAATAGAATAATCGATTCAGAAATGTTGTTTTGATCATAAAAGGGAATCGGAAAGTCGATTAATGGAGTTTTAATCTAATATCGGAAAAATTCTGCCCGGCCTTAAAAGTAAACCATTTGGCCGGGCATCCATCACTTTACACTTGTCAGTTTCTCAGTGTTTTTTTATCCCAAGAAACATCTACTTTTGTAATAGCATTACCGAAAAAAAGACAAAATTTCGAACATAGATGGCATCTATGCTTAAGAATGTATAGTGTAATGATAGGAATTAATTGAATAGTTTTAGATTTCCTCTTCATTTTTTTTTCTTATAGTGGTAGGATAAAAAAGTTAAGATGAGTGATAGCTTCTCCTCATGTGAGATATGATTTCCCCCCCAGAAAGATATCAACCATGTTATTATGAGAATAAGATAAAAATATTCTTAGTTTGAGTTTGTGCGATACTTTTGATATCATACGTTATTTTATGCTTCAAGTCTTTTCAATATTTTGTTTATTGATTTATTTGTTAACTTTGTACGTTAAATTTTTTTCTTCACCTGGAGTAATAATAATAATAATAAGTATTAAGTAGTCGGATAAATAAAAAAAAAAACCTCTCAAATAACTTTTTAAGTGAAAGTCTTATAGTTCTTTTTAATTAGGAAGACGGCAATTTTTTTGACATAAAATTTTGTATTTTGAGAAAATAACATATTTTATAATTTTAAAATCTTAAAGAATTAATGTTCAAATCTTATATACATTAGAAGTTTACTGAAACTTACCCCAGTGTAAGTTTTAATTAGTGTCCATGTGAATACGATGATGCATTAAATTATAAAATATCTTAATACTATAATTTTTGAATAATATAAAATAAGTAAAAGTCCTTGAATTACTGCGCTTATCTTATATTTCTCATTATATTAGAAATGAAATTGATTTGTAGGAATGTGTTTGTTTGAAAAATTGATTCGTTTTGCTTCTGTAGCGATGAAGCTTCAAGAAATAAATATTAGTGAGATTTCAAATCTACATTTCAGTGCACTTAATTCTGTAATTTGTTTTCAAAATAAGTTCAATATATTGTGTAATTAGAAGATGTAGGCTATTTAAGCGAAGCAAAAATGTTACATTTGAACTTACTAGTATTATAATCTTTATCTAATTAGCATGTTTGATAATTTTCTTTTAGACGTAAACACAAGGCCAATTGGAGATAATTAATTTTATTTTAATAAAGTTTTTAAAAAAACTAAAATTTTTTTTTATCTATTCCTTGTGGTTCAATTAAGGGCTAGACCAAAACTCTTCAAGAATTCATGAATAAGATGAAATAAAAGTTTTCTTTGTCAAGTTTCGATAATTTAATAAATAAATTACAACTGATGAAGGGCGGAAATACTTTCTACATTTGGTTAAAATTAAAACTCTTAATATGTTCACTAACTTGCTTACAAAGTAGTGAAATGGAAGAATTTATTTCTCTTAACGGTAAGGGAACCAACTAAACTTACTTGTTAAGCCATGAGTGTTCCGGATGGATCTTCCATAATTTTTGACATCAATTTTGTTTTCATTTTTGAATAGTTTGTAAGGGAAATGAACAAGCATTTGAACATGGTAAATCGAAAACTTTCTTTGACCAGAAATATCCACAACTCTATTAAGATAGAGTTCTAAATAAGACGAAAATTACTGAAAATAAATTTTATGGAACAGCGAATGTTCTTTGATGGTTTCAAAACATCAGTTCTAATGCCGACTTCAGTTCAATTATTTAGATGTTGATGCCTTATCTAAACCTAATATGATAACTTGTAATTCTTTTAAACTAATAAAAAAATTACTAATCTAGGTATATAAGAATACATGATCTTTTAGAAATATTCCAAATCTTTAAAATAATTGAGAAATTCTTTTTCATTATATCAAGTTTTGCTAAATAAAACATTACTTATGATTCTCCCAATAACTTTTTTTGTTTTATTTATTAACAAATTATTATACGTCATGGCCCAATTTTTATACAGTAATAGAAAGTTCAAATTGTTTATTGAGAACATTCAAACTTTGTTTTGACATTAACTATTATGATATCTTAATATTAAATAAATGAAATTTGTGTTATTTCTTATTTTATTATCAACATTCTAAAATTAACTTTTGAATTAAAAATAGATTTATGTTTTCTATTTTATTTAGGTTTTTTTTTTTTAATATTCAATCGGTAACTTTCCAGATTGAAATCTATTGCGAATCGTATCGACAGAGGAAAATTCTTTCAATGAAATCTAGTTTAATAATATATAAAATAATGCAACAATAACAAAAAACAGATAACTTAATATAACCTCCAACGTAAAAGGCTCTCCCACTTTTTAATATTCTAATAAAGCAGCTAATTGCTTCTTAAAATAATACGCAAGAGTATTAATTTTATACATGCTACCGGAATAAAAAGCGAAATAATCCTTCAATATAAATACTTTTCGAATAGAGATGTCGAAAATTTTATATAACTTTCATCAACTTAGAAGCATAGTCCAAGAAAAGGAAAGGGGGAGGGGAGCAATGAAGAAGAAATAAAAAGACGGGCCAATTGGGAAATTGACAAGTACTTCTTGCCAAAATTCCTTTTCCCATTCAACATCATCATCAACTCGGAAGAGGTAACCGGGCAAGAAAAAACAAACAGTCGTAACGATTCTTGCTGCGTGCGTTTTGGTTAAACGTGACCCGCCTCCCAGAACTAGCCAACTCATAGAAACCCCAAAGAGGCTTTCGCCATGTTTCACACGGTCTCCCCAAAACGGCTATCAGTAGGTCGCTTTGCTTATGTATTGATGCGTTTTCTTTCACACTTTTCCCTCTTGGCGAGAAAAAAAGATAGAGTGTGAATAGGACTTTTGTAGACTTTTCTTCACCCACTGGCCATTCGGTAACAAATATAAAAAGGCACACCGGAAATGAATGTGGGAAATTTCGTTGCGAGAAAGTTTTACCTCCTGAATGGAAATCTCCTTGGTTGGTAAAAAAAAAAAAGAAGCTTTGGAGCTATTTTTTTACTTTCGATATCTTTTGTTGAGTTTAGAATGGTTAAAATTTTTATCACTCGTTTGAGAGGTTTGTAGATTCCGTAACAGCATTTGCCGATTTTCGTGATGTTGCTTACAATGAAAAGGTGCTTGAGATTATAGAGCATAGAGCGGATATATGTTACCTAAAAGTGATAAGTAAGAATATGTTAGTTTAGTTTTCCTGCTGAAAATTTATTAAAAGTAAATAACATATCAGAAATACAATTTGCTTGATATCATTAGTAACGAATCTTTTTAAACTGCAGTGTACACTAAAACTAATTTTTAAACAGAATGTTTATCACTTAAAATGCTGTAGAATCAATTATCAAAATGAAATATGTAATTCTATACGTTTAAAAATTTGCATTACATATTAGTCAGGCAAATGCTAATTAAGTAATAGTTTCATGCCACATTTCTTCGAGAAAGATATTTTTAAGTTTCTGCTTTCCTACGAATTATTTAGTTTGAAAAATAAAATACTAACTTCTCATTTCGTCATCAAAATTAAAAACGGTTATCTATATATATACAGGCTGCATTTATGTTGCTACCAGAGATAGGTCTCCTAAATTATGCATATTGAAACATTCTAAGTAAAATATTCTTATAAAAAACAATAGATTACTTTTCCTAAACATAACAAAAGAGAAATCCCGATTCCATAGAATTTGATCACAATTTGTTCTACTTCTTTTAATCATATATCACTTTCTAAAACAAATCTTCAATACAATCAGAATCTATACAATTATAATGTGTGACGTTGGGCTATTTGCAGTTTTCTCTTCACTAAACTTGGGGACTTTAATTAAGATTGATTGCTGGAAACAACATTTTCTTCCCAAATAAAATGAAACGCTATTAGGCAAATTAGGGGCAGGTAGAAATAAAGTGAAGTGATTTAGTTAAGAAAGTATAAAAGTAAAGTAAAATTGAGACGATAGAGGTCAAGTGTCTCTAGCGTTGAATATATGCCTTACAAGTGGTAGACGAGATCAATAGTTGCTATGGATGATAGTGATCCTTGCGAAGTAAAGAATCAAGTCAACCTCAAAGGTGAAAATTTCGGTAAGACACTCTTAATTCGGTATTAGTGAGACGGGTGAATCTATCTACGGTGTTAGCTTGGAGAGCAGGTATTCTTTAAACATTGTGTTACAAAGTTGATAAATTAACAGTTGTGTGATACTTGAAAGGTGTATCCTTACATAGGTTATTGACTTTTAGAGTTAGTTGTATCTTACTGAATTATGGCACAAGAGTCGAATAGGAATTTTTATTCGCCAGAAATGTACTGCTGGAAAAGTTAATGCTACCACTTGAGATTCATATTATTTATCAGAAGTAAATTATAAACTTACTGAACTTTACGATACTTGAAGAAAAGAAGTTAAGACTATACTAAGGATATAAAATTATATACTAATGTGTTGGAGAGCAATGTCCATTATCATGAAAAAATTAGTATAAAATGGTTCTTCTCATTAGAAAGATTTATAATTACTATCAAATCGGTATAAATAAGAAATAAAGATAGGAATTATAGCGCTAGGGAACTGTTTACTGTGATATGTGGGAATGTAATTATATAATAATAATTATTTAACAATTATCGACACTAATAACTATTAATTTTTATCATTCATTCTGATGTTCAGTAGAGAATAATAAGAATATTTCACGATTTAAATTATTTACTAAAAACTAATAATTATAGCAATTATAGTAATTATAGTGATTCATAGGTAGTAATTAGAGCGATGCGAAACCCCTCTCAGAGATAAATTATTTCTCTTAAAAGTATGAATTTTAAGATTAACTAGGCCAAATGATCTATATAATGGGAGTGACATGACTCTAATCATAGATGAGAATCAAGTAGAATGAATAACAACTAATAACTGATTTCGCATACTCTAATAGCAATAAGAACATCAGATCGTGCATTAATTAAATTTATTAATAGAATTAAAGAATGCAGTTATATAAATAAGATTTACATACGTGAGATATGAAAAATGGTACCGCTATGTAGATATTGGTGAATAGAGTTGCATATTATGTATTTATGGATGTATATGAATGCTTCATTTGCCTCATCGATAAACTCCATAAAATAAAAAGTTGAAAAAAATGATAAAATGTTATATATTGTTTTTTTAAAAAAAATTCTTAAATAGCAATTTCAAAAATACGATGTAGACTGCATTACTGCAGAAGTATCTTTTATCTAACGACATATAGAAAGCATAAGATAGAATAAAATTGGAGTAATAGTTATTGTTACTACAATTTTTTTGTGATTAAGGAAGTTAATGGATTTGGCAAGTGAAAGAAAGTTATTAACTCAAATTGAATCTTCGAATTTCACTATATAAATATATGTCTTTTTAATTAAAGATTTTAGCAAAAATGAATTATGATCCATCCTAATATAATGTATATAACTATTCTGTTACTCTTACATAATATTACGAGTATTATTACTTTGTTTAAATTGATTAATCATTGATATAATTCATGTCTTTTTCATTAGCTGTATTTGAGCTTCCGTCATGTCGATTTGTCCTTAAAGTTTTATAATACTCAATGTTTCATAGAAGGAATCATTTTCTACATGTTCGTGATATCTTTCCTCTTTTCTCGTGTGACAGTTCTACCTGTTAGATGCAATAAAGACTGGTTTATACATTTTTTAGACATAGTGATCTACCTGTTATATATTTTCTTATATTAATGGCATTAAATTTGGTATCTTCGTTAAAGTCACACTTGAATTGTATGAGGCAGGGTTTCGACTTATCTAATTTAACCAGTGTATTTTGAGCCAATTTACTGGTATCCATGTAACTGTTTCCTTTATGTTATTGGTAGAATTTTCTGAATTACTTGCAGAGAAAAAGTCCTGATGTGTCATTTGAACCATATGAAACGATGCTTTCTTTTTACAGGTTTTTGTTATATTATACCAATCATCTAGCGAAAAAAATTTTCGGGACTTTTTTGTGTGCTTGAGATTCAATAATAGCAAATTGTAAATCATTAGGCAAGTAATTCTGCTAACTTACCAGAAATTTCATTTGAATTGATTCAAGATGCATTTCTGTACTGTGAAGAATTTCAATAAACTTAAATAGTTTTAGCACTTCTGTTTTACTCCATATATGAGTCTGAAAAGGGTATTATTTTTTTACAGTTTTTTTGCACAAATCTCTATACTTTACTAGAAATGACACATATATTTATTAAAATTATGGTATCCGAAATTATAAGTACATAGTAGATTTCGCTTATAGCAAGCAACCAATGTAGTCAATTTTGGAAAAGGTAAAGCTTTTTCTGAATAAAAAAAAAATACAAAAGTATCTTCGGATGCTGACATCCGATCTGCAGCCATATAACTACGATCAATTTCAGCCTAAATATAATGTATATATTAATGAGAATCCGTGGTCAACGAGGATGGTAGTGGAATAGCCTACTTTGGCTCTTGCGCCATAAAAAGACCTGAAAGTCACTCACTACATTTACGGTAATCACATGGGTAATGTGGGAGAACCGTAGCTGCCCTGCATATATCAAACCCACGTGTTATGCCGATCTATAAAAAAGTTAATTTTGTTCTTTTTTTAATTCCTCCAGATCATCCAGGTAGACGCTTCCAAGAGACTTTTAATGGTGTTTCATAGCAATCTATAGCTCTAGGTCTGCAGCAGATATGTTTTTCGGAATTCGTATTGAGTCAATTCAAATGTAAGTTAATTTAAGCTGCAGAATTTATATTGTTTTTTTGATTAAGTTTATCGTTGAAAATTATCAGTGAAAAGACCATCAAGTACTTTTATTTCCGGCACCAAAATACAGGCTAATTATACAGAATATATATACTAAAGGTTATTTATTTATCCAGCATTAGTTTAAATTAAATGTTTTACATATAATTATGATATAAATATTTTATAGTATGGAGTTAATCAGATTGGCTCCTGAAATAAATTATTTATTATTCAATGGCTAATAAAGATTTTGCTATTTAGTGGTGTTAATACTTATTATTAGACAAATTTGTTTTGAATATATACAGTTTTAAGCCAATAAAGTGCTTTGATTTTCAAATTTAATAAGATTCAAAAAAATGGATTTATTTAATTTGGCAAGTGAAGCATCATATGGTGTGCATGAGGAGAGTCTGACCATCATGCCGTAAAATTGTTTAACAAACCATATGCAAAGCACGAAACCTTCGCCTTACTGCCAAGCTACCAAGGCATTTCGCTGGCTTAGCGCAAATGGCAATATTGAGCAAAAGCAAAGCTTAAAACGGAAATGCCATACACCGCTTACGCTGTTTCTGTAAAACCGCTGCGTTTATGTAATGGTTCCGCTGGTATATACTTCTTTTCCATCATGCAGGTACCCATTTACTAGAAACATTTATCTGCCCGCCAATATACAAAATGCCACGCATACAACCGCATAAACAAATAGCTTTGCTTAAAGCATTTATATTCTTTTGATTATAGTATCTATAAAGAATTATATCTAATGCAAGATATTTTTCAATAATCGATCTTTTTAATTAAATCATCTTTCTTACAAGACGCTATGAGAGACAGTATATAATGCTTTCCAGTCTATAAAGGCCTGCAATAATATAATATAAAAATATTTTGTAAATTATTAAATTTAACTCATATTTATTATGTATTAAAATAAGGTTTCTTTTCTTTTTGGAAAAAATAGAGATTGTTAATTTATCTTATTTTCCTTTTTTTTTTAAATTTACACCTAACCGGCAAATAATTAAGAGAACAAGAGTTTATTTTTGCTTATTTTAAGTCATTATCACAAAAGAAGAAATGAAATATGTACAGAACAATTAATAAAATAAGGGATTAAATAAACAGCTAGTTGCGTTAAAAATAAACATACACGAATATTAGAGTTCCCTTTGTTCCTTTTAAATAAATATGTTCCAATAACATGTACGCTTAAATATTAAAAAAAAAAAAGATTTTAATGCTTTGTATTTTCATAATATTTTATTTCTTTTGATATGTTCACTCGTCTTTTCCATTTTAAATCCAAATCTTTAAAAAAAGAAAAACATGCTCTTTAATTAGAAAACAACAGATAGAAATTCTCATACATAATACAAAAAAAAGTTAGTTAAAATTTACATTTTGGGAATTTTTCCACACATTCAATTGCATTGACAAAAAGAGATACTCAGATATTGTATATAAACTCCTGAAACTTTTTTTTTAAATGAATTAATGTTAATTCTTACGTGTCACTTCGGATACAAGACCTGAATCTCATCACCGATATTACCTCAGTTAGACAAAAAAAATTAATTAAGGGAGTTCGTGTTTTCATTCGTTTAAATCTTAATTAAAATATGAATATGAATTTGAACTTTCTTTGTATTCTCTTTCTCTGCTCAGCAATTGATTCATTTTTTTAATATATACGTGTCATGTAATCTAGAGATGAATAGTGAAAGCGAATATCGTGTTTTGCGTTTCTTATTTTCAAAAGAAGATATTTCTGTTTAGTATTCAGGAGACTGTGAAGAGCTTAGCATTAATCCAGATGGAATTATTTTCGCACGAAATACAAATTCGTGGTGATTCTTCTTTCAAGATTTCAGAATTTCTAAAAGAAAAAGGTTTTAAGATATGTTTTTTGTCTATTATTTATTAAATGTAAATATTCGTAAAACACACAATTCTATATTTTATTTTCTTATGCAGATATGAAGATTTGAGACAGTGTGTTAGAGCATTTGTTTGAAGTTTTATGATGTTGTAATCCCTCTAGATGTCACTATGTTTTAAGGTTTGTTGTATTGTTGTTAGGAATATAGTTTCGTTGTAGAAAATTGTTATTTAAAATTAATGTATTAAAAACTATTAGATTGTTATTAAAGAATTTACAACATCTTTTCATTTTCATTGTATTATAATACTTACAAATATTTACATTTTTATGCCTATACCGCAACAATTAAAAGTATGATTTTATACATAAAAAATAAGTATGGTAGTTAATCATAAAACCCAAATTTTTTAAAGGATTGTATTATTATTTATTTTTATATTTTGATTGAGAGATCGCACATATGTTGCAATAATACAAGAATATTGTAATTAAATCTACAAATCAATATTTTAAATTAAAATATTTATGAAATATATAGGTTTCCATCATATAGGAATAAAACATTAAGTAAATTTTAAATGATGTTTATATATATTGGAAAATAATTTTATAATTTGATAAGCATAACTTTTGGGAAGAATTTATTTTGTCTTGAATATTTGTTTTCACTGATTAAAAGAAGTGGATTTATCATTCATGGTAAGGAGGGGAAGATATTTCATAAAATTTAATTTGGGAATTGATTTAAAAATATTAGAAAATGCAAAAAGCTTTCTCTTTTTAAAATTAATCAGTCATCTGTACTTTCGTTCCTAAATATTAGTCATTTAGTTGTATTTGCAATATTCAAAGCTTATTGTATTTTCTTTCTTCTTAGATTTCAAAATCTGCATTTGCAGAGATGGGCAAATAGTGGCATGCTAGGAAGTTTTCATTTGCAGCTGTCCAAGACAGTCAGAAAAATTCACATTGAACAGAGATTTCCTTTCATCCGTAAAATCATGCTAAGAAAAATCCGTTATATTTGTAATGTAAGCAAGACAAAGCAAATATTATTATTTTCCTTTATTAGGAAAATTTAAAGTTCTTTAAAGTATTTCTGCTGAGATAAGGGATCATCTGTAAAGTTTGGAGGACGAAATCACAAGAAGATTTCAGGAATTTACAAAACATTGCACCTAAAAATTATTATCTCCCTTACATCATCACATTATATTGACAAAGCACTGGAGGAGCTGCAACTTGAAGTTATTGACATGCATTCACCTTGAATATCAACACACACATGCACACATACACATACCCACACACACACACACGCATATATATATATATATATATGCGTGTGTGTGTGTGTGTAAGAAGAGAATGGACGTAGCGAGCTGCTTCAATCTACAATATGGGCTCAAGAGAATATGACGTGATTCGTGACGCTGCGTACCAATGGAATGTGATTCAAGAGTGTGACATCTAAGATTGGATACAAGACTCATATCTATTTTTAGAAGTATATAAGAATCGCGGAACTAGTTTTGTAGTTATTAAGATAAGTATATGTCTCTTATTATAGTTTTCGTTGAAAAATGCTATTAGTCCCATGTTCGCAATGCAATTTAATTTTTAGAGTACTTATTTTAAATATGAATAAAGAAATAAATCATTTCAGATCTGATCTTTTTTTGAGTAATCATGTATCTTATATATATGTAATGAAAACAGCTGTGTTACAATATTTCTCATTCGAAGTCGGAAAAAGTACATAGAAATCAATAAGCCCTAAGATGTTAAGGAAATAAATGAAGAAATTGATACCATAAACTAATATATTTAGTACAAGAGTAGGATATTCTACGAATATCACATAGATAATTAAATTGATAAAATATTATTATACAAAAATATAATTCTAAAAATATTAATCATAATAAAACAAATTATTATACGCTAAATTTTGCAAAGAAATAATTTAGCAGACAAAGGTGCTAATATTTTTAAAATAACTATGCAATTATTCTATGTAATATTAAAATTAAATCAAACGATAAAATATTGACGTGGACACCAATATTATTTTACATATTTTAACTAAACGAAACGGTAAATTATTAAAATGAAAATACTTTAGCTAAATGTAATTAAAATTAAAGCAAATGTGAAATTGTTAAATTGTATATAGATTAAGACATTTAAATTTAAAGCAAATAATAAGTTTTTATGTTTTCTGTATTTCAGTTTAGTAAAACAATTTAAGAAAAATTTATTGTGAGATGTTTTAGAAAATGTGTTTTCATTTTTTTGATGTGAAATATTTCCATTATCAATACCTCTTATTAGAGTTTTTAAATAATTTGAGATAAAACCGACGTTTTTAAAAACAAATGTTTTTATATGGTTGCAAAGTTTGTTAAAAAAATTATTGAAATAGTAATTAAAATTTGTCGCAAATTTTGGAATTATTTCGCCAAATGTGGCAGGCCAGGTTACGCTTCGCGTTCAACAAAAAAAAAAGTGGCAAATTTAGCAATTTTTGAAATCGTGCTAAGTGGTTGGGCTAAACTGCGTTATTAAAAAAATTGAAATATTAGTTAAAATTTGTCGCAAATATCTAAATATTGCATTGTTAGGGTAATAATAATATTTCCTAAAGTTTCAGAGCTCTAGCCAACTTCCCAGTCAGTTAAATTAACGATCGAAAATTTGATGACACACTGACACACACTCCAAGTGAAATATATTAAAAAGTCGTAAAATTAAAATCATTTCTAATAGAATTTTTAACAAACGTTACAAATGTATGCAGTTTTAGCTGGTTTATATAATATTAATTATACATAAACATTTTGAACAGTTATACAACTGCAGGACTACTTGCTTTTCACATATTTTTCTTAAAATTTTAAGAACTGCTTTTTCAAAGTAAGAGGGAATTCATTAGTTTAATCAAACGAGTAAAAATAACTTTAAACTATTTTCAAAATTTTGAACAATTTATTCCTAAAATAATACTCTTTTTTCTACTATTAATTAATGACTACATTTATGAGTTAGGCTATTGTTGAAATTTCGACTTAATCGATTTAAAATATTTCAAACGAAAGAAAATATTTGTTTCCAATGTAATATATTTAAGATTACTGAGACGTTTCTGATAAGGGAAAATGATTTTATTTCTTACCAAATTTAACTAATCTTAAATTTTCAAAATTAATGCAAACAGAAATCATATTTTTGTACTGAGATATCTATATAATTAGCCACCCCTCTGGCGATTATTGTTTCATTTAACCCAGAAATGTCGTACTTGACAACTTTTTAAAAATTTATCTTGTTTCTGCGTATATTTTTGTTGTCTGCATTCACCAGTAACGAACTTAATTTTCAAAAACACGACATAATAAATATCTCATGGTTTTTTTATTGGATTTGAATAAAATATTTGTAACATATGTCTGATACCTGCTTTCACCACTAATGGACTCAATTTTCAAACATATGTCGTAATAAGTTTCCTCTAATTTTTAACTAGATTAAAGTGAAACAAATATAAAGAATTAATTATTTCATTGACTTATTTATTTATTTATCACCTTAAGTCATATGTAAACTGGAATCAAGATATGACAGAAAACAAATAACATTATTCGGAATATTAAGACAATTGTGAAGCAGGTATTTTTTTAGCCCCACTAGGGATATTGTTTTAGGTGGATCACTTTTGACGTACCAGATTCCTTTCCAATTTCTTTTTTTGTTTTCTTCAATTTTATTTACATATAACTTACATATATTTTAATACAATTTAATAATTTATTTTTTCCCTTAATTTTAATATCGGAGCAATATACTATAGGCAATTTCTCGATATTTCATCGTTTACTTTAGTTCTTATATCAATTGTATATTTGAATAATAATTATAAAAAAACGTGTACCTTAGGTGCATAAATCTGTTCCTTGCAAAACTTTGCATAGATTTTTTAAAATTCTTACTTCTGTTTATGCCGAGGAAATCACATGTGTAAGTAATTATGTACGAACAATTAATAATCAAAAGCCATGCATTTACATTTGTTAGTCGTGTATTTAATTTAAGGTACAGCTTGCCTGATTTCAACTAAATAAAAAACATAGAACATTTCTAGAACGTTTATAAAGACATTCCATGAATATAATATAATTAATTTTTCTATATAGTAAAGATTTCAAAAAATTAATTTTCGTTTTTAAAATTTGCTTTAGGTTTGAAGCAAATAATGCGCCACGTAACAAGCATTTGTAAGATTTTAGTAAGAAAATGCCTTTTTGTGTAGGAAATAAACGCTTTTTATAATGAGGAAAATATCTTCTCTTTGCTTAAAATATATTTTGATGAAAGTGTATCATAATCCTAAATAGAATGCAAATGACATTATTTATTTCTCTAACTTAGAATGTTGTGATTTTAAAATCAATTTTCTATCAATAAATTTTTAAAACTGACATAAATAATAAATCTAGCTAAGTGCTTTCTAATCATTAACAGGTAAAATCAAATTTAGAAAATTTTGAAATAATTTATACTAACAGTTTCTTTAAACAAAATTAAATATAAATAAATTGTCATGTGCAGTGTTTTAGGCAAATGACTTATTTAGATATTCAAATTGGTAATATTTCTTTAAGAACAATTATTGAATTATTAAATTAAATATTCCAATTAAAGCAAATAAAATGATTATTAAATATTCAATTAAATATTAGAATTAAAGTACAGATGATAAAATATTTAAGTGAACAATAATATTCGATTCAAGGACTAAAATGAAAGCAAATGATAAATTATTATTCGGAATATAGCTAAATGTTAATATTGTTGCACTAAAATAGAAATAAACCACTCACATTTTTCTTTTTACTTTGAAAAGGGTGTTCCGGTGACCAGTTAGCTAAAAAAAAGTCCCTGTAGTGGGAAATATATATCATGGACTAGAAACAAAAATAAGTTTTCATATACAAAGTTATAATAATTTGAAGTTTAAAGAAATTTAAAACATTTGTATTGTATCTCTTATTTAATAAACTTTACTTATAATAACTATGTTTTCAAAAAAAAGTAATATAGTTGGTTCTTGCTTTATAAATAATCAAAAGGGTAATATAATTAAATATTTGAACATTATAACCATACAATTGTTTTTTCCCATACTGAAAAGCATTTCTTGTCTAGAACAAGAAACACCAGGGAATTAAGAAAATAACAGAATAAAAAAACTGTCGCAGAAGTAAAGGTTTCTAAAATCCAAAGTATCTCAAACAAAAACAAAAGATTTGAGTTTTAGGAAGTATTTTGGCTTTACAAAATAAATAAAAATATCGGTGTAAAAAACGTTAAAAAAAGAATCGATTGATCGGCATTAAAAAAAAACTTCTACTAGAAGAAACTACCTATCAGTTTTTACTAAAAATATTTATCAAATAAAATGTTTGAAATACTCTTTTCAGAAATGGTACAGCTTTCATATCGAATCTTTTTTTCTACCTTTTTTTGTCATTTTATAAAGAAACCAAAGGTTACAGTAAATTTCAAAAGAATTTTTCTTATAGATATATAGACAAAACTTCAGATCCTGTTAATTTAAGGTGACTACCATCTTCAACTACCTTCTGAAAAAAAAATAACATACACATAGCCACATTTTCTCAATATATCGATTACCCATAGTTGGGAGAGTTTTCGTTACGTTGGAAAGAATGTTGTAGAAATCATGAAATATATGGCAGATTCTGAGACAAAAATTACTTTTTCCTTCGGTTGGATGCAATTCAGCTGTGCAGGGAACATTACAAAGACAGGAAATTTTTCCTAACTTCGTCCGGCATCGTAAGCCAATAATTTTACAGAAGAAACTCTGACGGCTAGAAAATAAGAAAATATACTACTAAAGAGGTTAGTTGGATTAATACGAGTTTTAAGGGTGAAACAAGTTACTCTGGTTAGTAAAATACATTTCTGTAGCTATATTTGATAATTATAAATCAATTACATAACATCGTAAATAGAAATGATGTTGCAAGATGTCTCTAAACATTTCCTGGATAGACGCTTATTCTGTATATCACGTTCTTTTTGTTTTGTTAAATGCCCCTTAGTATTTTTTCTCACCATTCTCTATATGTGTAATTACTTTATTATTGATTGGCTTATAATGTGAATACCTACTAGATATATTAAATACAGAAAAATGTTTTTACAATTTTTCGAATAGAGCAAAATATCATTCAACGGTTCTTCTATTAACACTAATTTTATATAAAGTAGTCATTTTTTTTTGTTAAATTAGTTTATGATGTGAATCCGAATTGAAAAGATTAAACAAAAGATAAAAAATTATACCATTTTCTAACACAGCAAGACCTGACAATGTCTCCTTGATTAATGATTATTTTGTACATCTCGATCATATTGTTTAGCTAAATTTTGTTATTATAATTTTACCATGTTTTGATTATTTAGAATATTCATGCCATTCTCGTTGTTTCTCTTTAGTTTCACCATAAATGTACTAATTATGTGAATTCCTTTGGAAAATGAAAAAAAAAAACAAAATGATCAAGTTTTCTAATTGAGTAGCATTTCGTTTATCACTATCTCGATGAACAATGATTCGATGTACCGTGATTACATAAATTTAGCTAAGTTTCTTTGTATTTTCTTGTCATTCGCCATGCACTTTATTAGTTTTATTATAGATTAGTTTATTATGATGCCATGCTCTTTTGAATAGATTAAAATGACAAAAATTGGCATAAATATGTATTTTAATTGGTAAAGCTATTACACAGAACACAACACTTACAAGTGCATATTGTAGCCATGTAGTGTGAAATACATATGTATTTCCATATGCTTATTTTATAAATTAGGTTTAAGAATGATCCCGATTTAGAAAGGAGTGTAAAAGTAAGACTTGGTGTTTAAAATGCGATCTCCTGCTACCGACAATTATTTTACAATAAAAGAAATTAACAACAATTTCAATAGAGAGCTTTATGATGGCCATGATAGCCGAATGGTAAGGGTCACGTACTTGTGGGTGCTATCCATTCATTCATTTAAATACTGAAATTATATGTACTATGAGATGGAGACACAGCACAATACAAGACAAAACTTAAATTATAGAATAATTAATTTACATCAATTTCATTTTCTAATTACGGTAATGGAAATTGTAATATTAGTAAATGTTTGAAAAATATAACTAATTAAGCTACCAAATAATGATAAACATAACTCATTCTGCTTCTAATAAGTGATTCTGCTAACAATTTATAAGAAATATATGTAATAAAATCACCTAAAGATATTTTGAGAAAGTTGAACATTTTGCAGTAAAGTTATTAAATTGAATACGGGATCGATATTTTTAATATATCTCTTCAATGACGGTACCAGACAAAATAATTATATGAAGAAAAACAGTAAATAACATTTTACTAGCATTGCGCCTTTTAAAATTTGAAACAACACTTATTATTATTATTTTATTGATTTTGTATGAGATATATCAATAAAAATACTAAAAATTTGAAATGAGCAGTTTCTTAGTGAATTAAATTTCTACTTTAGTTATAATTACTCTTTTTATTGCAAACGTTGATGACTAAAAAGAATATTCAGAAGGATAAATTATTAACTTAATTTACTGGAGAATTTTCCGACATGAATTAAATGTCTATCGAAAACTTCAAACCACTAATTTTCCACCCTACTTTTCACTCTTTTAACACTTTCCAAAACCTATTAAGCTACGCAACACAGCCATCTAATTTAATTCTTGTCATACGGTGCACCTCAACAAATGACGTATCACTTACGCCAAACCAAAATAACGATGGCACCGTGAAGTACAAGGGCTTTCTAATCTCCGGTCGGCCCCCCAACAATAAACGACACAGCAATCAATCATGTAACATTTTATGGGTTGGCCCCGAAAATACTCTTGGTTGCTCCCAACTCTATATGGAACGAAACTCCGAAGAAATCAATCTTAAAGTAATTTGGGGATCCAAAGAGTGGCTTTTTCGAGCAACAGGCTTTTTATTCCGGCATCAAGGAGTGCGGGCTCTCTTTCTCGGGCTTTTCTTTCTACGTTACTTATTTCTTGCTTCTTTAGCACTTTCCTCAACGCGTGGCGTCATCTTCTTTTCATCTCTGCCACCAGATTCATCTGTCATCAGCATGAATGAAAACAAATCGGGGAGCATGCTGCCCTTTCATCGCACTAGAAGCAAAAGACTTCATTCATCGTTTTATGGATTCATCGTATGAGTGATGGGAGATTGATCAAATTGTGAAGCTGTTTACTGATGAAAGGGAGAAAATCATTTAAGGGACCTTTTCAGGGAAGAGTTGCTCCAGAATCTATTTGACTCGTGTGTTGATGCATTGCTTTATTCAATTTGTATTGCATGAATTCAATTGTGCTCACAGTTTTTGGAATATTTTGTTCCTTTTGTTATTCAATTTTGTGGAAAATGTGTTTTGCATTTTGCTTCAAGCAATTTTTTTCGACTCTATTTTATTGAACGAAATATTGGATTCAGATTTATTTTACCTTTTTTATTTTTACAATTCATTTATCTTGAAGCAAGAATTTTTCGTACATTTAAGCAAAAATTATTCTAAATTATTAAATCATACAAAACAATTTTCTTATTTTTTAGTTTACTATTAAAATAAGGCAGTTTAAATGAGATGATTTAATATTTTATTTTTAATTGTAAAAATTTTAAAAATACTTATCTAGAATTCCTTAACATAATTCACACATTTTGTGGAATAGATATTTATTTACTGTCGCAACTTTTTATGTCCTAATAAAGGAAAATGCTTTAAAAATGTATAACAAAACTCAATAAAATAGAGTTTTCTTGGTTTTGGTCCTATTAACGTCGCACAAGCAGCAACACAAGGGCTATTGGTGACGGACCTCAGTCAAGTGACGAGAACGACATTTGATCTGCCACTCCCCTCTTCTAACTACCACACCGTGCTAACGGAAAAACTTTTAGCCACGACATATTTAATGTGCATCGGCCCCGACAATACAGGGGGTCTTTAGTGGCATCAAAACTTGAACCCATGGCTACGAAAACACACTTCCGTGAAGTCCGCGTCCATGACTTTAAGGCTACCCTGGCCACTCAATAAGAGTAGAACCAAGTTGATAATTGGTTTCATATTACTAAAAAAGAAAAGAATCTAAGAACGAAAGTTTATATTTGAAATTAATAAGATGGAATATTGTATAAAAATGCAAGAATAACACTATATTTTTAATTCAGTTTGTCCAGAGTATTTTCTCCTTTTATGAAGGATTAATTTGACGTAATGTCGGATGTATTTTATATATTGATTTAATAAACGAGAAAAATATCAAGTATAGATCTTAAAATGAATATTTTACATTAAATATAGTGCTGCAGTTTTCTTTTCTAATGTTTGTTATCCAACATTAAATAAATGAAATATATTTAAAAAAAATTAATTTAATGGCTTAAAATTCGGCCCAATTGCTGGAAATTTTGATTTTCTCCCCAAAAAATAGTTTTTATACAATTCATCATAAGAAATATCTCCTCAAAATAATTAAAAAAATTAACAATAGGTAAATAATTGATACATTACCTTATTATAACGTACCATCAAAGTAGTGGAGCCTAGTGTTCCTTGTCATAGATTCGTGGAGATTTTTGTTTTCATCTTGTCGTGAATTCTGTTCCTGATGCAAATTAAGACTCTTTGTGTAGCAGGGCTTATGCCGTTATTTCTTCTGAAGGTTCGAAGTCTTCATTTGGTGTAGTGTGGAAGTTTGGAGAGGGAGGTTCCAGCTGAAGTGTCGCTTTCAGCTCTTGACCGAGATTCAAAATGACAAGATTGTGAACAATAGTCCTCGTGTTGCTTTTCATTGTGACATTAATAAAATCAATCACAATCAATCTCATTCAATATAAGTACTGGGCAATGAATCGCTTTCCAAGCAGAATTCTTCGTATATTATACATTATCTCAATGTCGGAGATATTACTATCTCTTTTAATACATTTTATCTAGTCAATATGCAGAAAATGAGATTATAGTTTAAAAAACAGCATCTGGTTAATGAATGTGATAAAAGTTAAACTCAATTCTTGAAAACAAATTTAGAATACAAAGTAAATACAATGACAGGTTCTCCTATAAGTGATATATATTAAATTATTTAAAGAAGGATAAAAAATAGTTTTAAAAGTTTCTTCTGTCTCAACAATTAATATATTTAACCAAAAACTACATTGAGCAATCATTTAGATAATTGCGCACAACAAAATATTATTAAAAGGCTTTGTATGAAACGGTGAATAAAACTTTAGTGAACAATAATGATAAGCAAATTTTATAGTTTAAAACATATATGCTTGAATTCTTACAATTTCCACTTAATTTAGACGTATAATTTTATTCATAATGTTAAATAAAGGCTTGTTTCTATTTTTTTTTCTTTCTCTTTCTCTTTTTTTGATATTGCAGAATTAACATTTTTTAAATATTGAATTATTTAAATTAAATCAGAATTGTTAAAAATTTACTGATGGGAAACCATGAGCTACTTTTATATTCAAAGTATTCTAGTTCACACAAGTAAGATGTGTGGAAAATGGTATCTCTTATTTCAATTGAAATGATTGTAATGGCTATTTTATTTTATTTAAAAAAAACACTTATAATTAGATTTGTTGCTGATCTGAAATAAATTTACATAAACATTATCTCAAATACGACGGTGGATTTAAAAATACTTATTTTGAAGATAGATGGCGTTCCTAAGGCAGGTTTCCGTTACCTGTATGTGCAGTATGTTTAAAAGTGAGAAACCCAATTTGACACTGATTTGCAGATTAATTTTATTTTGAGGGCCATTTCCCGCCAAATCGAAATTGGACTGTTGATACGTCGAGTTGAAGTCGTCATTTAGAGTCGATTTGTCACTGTTGGTGAGACCTAGATTTATTGTTATACATTGGAAGCCAAGAAAATTACTATTATATTTGCTCCAAAGATGTTCTCATTCCTGGGAAAGTTATTGAGAAGACTTGGAAAAGTTAATTTTTTTGATTTTTCAGTGCCATTGGAGGTAAGTTTGGAATTAACCTTAAGTATGAGATCAATAAAATAGTTTAAGTCAATTATTAGCAAATATGTTTCTAAAATAAATCAAATTTAGTTCCTTACATATTTCTCGATATTATTTGAACATACTCTAATGTTATTATTTTCAACACAATTAAGTACATGTGTAAGAGTAATACATTGTTTAAAATTCTCAAAATTACTGTTTTATTTTTATTTTTCTTATTTGAAAATTTTTTCAGGGCATTTAAATTTTATTTTTTCCTTTATTTATTTTAGATTTTTCGAACCATAATTAGCATTTAAAAAAAATTGTTTTTATTTCATTAACTAATATTTTTTATATTTTACTTATATTTAAACGAAAATAAATATTAATAAAAATATCGAATTTTAACAAAGAAAAATAAAGTCTATCGTATAACAATTTCCTAAATTGATAAAATTGTGATTTTAAAGGTGTATAAATACTCAAAATGAATTTGTATTTGTGTATTAAAAGTGAAAAAAAAATTAAAATATTACTTTGCTTTTATTTTTAATCTATTATGTATTAACTTGTAATACCTTTCCTTCATTATTTAATTCAACTGTCATTTCCCCTTTCATTTTCACAGTCAAGAATTTTTAAACTCCAATTAAAAATTCATACGAGCAAAATAAAATGCCTTATTAATAATACTGAAGCATATATATTTAGTCACTCTCTCTCAAATCCCACTTAGCTCGGCAAATTTAAATAAGGATCAACTAATAAAGCCTGAACTTATCAATTCGTTTATTTTGATCTGACCACTTCTCGTTAACAGCTGATTCTTATTTCAGTACTTTAACAAAAATTCACTCCAATCCAAAAGATTAACTTTGATGATTTGATACAACTTACAAATTCTTGTTTGCTTACGTTATCTTATACCCCGCCTTCATTTTTCTTTCAGATACATTTCATTTATGTATAACTATCACTGATTCACTTCATTTCACTTCCATCTTTATCTAATTTGTATAATCATGTTTCATTGGTTGAGAAAAAATTCCAATTTTATGTCATTCAAATTATTAAAAAGTACCCGAGTTTAATGAAGATAAATAATAATAGCCCAAAGTCACAATCCGTTAATTTAATTCCGCTTAATCTTTTTGTGAACTATGTGCCAAATAGTTGATATATATAACCAAAGTAAACTTAATACGACACAAAAAATATTAAAGTTCCCATTTTTATCAATAAAAAAAATCGAATTTCACTCTTAATAATATGAATTAAATTTTGCACACGTTAATCAAATTTTAATAGGTATACACAGATTTCCAAAGCAATACTATAATATTTAACTTACACTCAATACATAAGTCTTATAATAATTTGAAATCCTTAAGTTAAACTTTTATAATTAATACTGTAGTAATTAAATTAAACAACATACTTCTTATCTAAGATAAATGAATATTCATACTACATGAAAATTTATACTTAAATTAATAAATCTGTTACTGAACCTCATCTATGTACATAATTATTATGGAAATTTCGTTGAGACTGATATCATTACTCGTATCAATACCAGTGAATAACTCTTAATTTATAAAATAATTTTATAATTGATTTCATTTTACAAGAAACACTAAGTTGATTAAAATTAAATCAGTAAAGTTAACTTGTTAAAGACTGAGAGAAATTCATATTTTTCGAAAACATATATATTCTGAAAACTAAGAACAATTTTACAAAATGACGAGTTTAAATTCTATGGTTTCTCAGGCTGACATAAAATTAAATTTATTCTTATAAACCATTCGCTTAATAACTGCAACTTATTAAAGAGATTGAAAGTGATTAAAATGTGTCTATTTATTCCATTTCATATAGTAATTTAGTGTTTCTATTGAGTAAAACATTATTCAAAAACCTAAATCAAAGTATAAGTTTTCTAAGCTTTTTGATGAAATATAAAAAAAATATTAATATAAAATGCAACTAGTTGAAAATATTGACAATATTCTTCAACGTGTATTACTTTTATTCGTCTTACAATGAATATAAATAAAATAAATGGAAATAGAGTATAGGGATGAAAATATTTCAAACTTATTCTTATATCATGGAAAAAATTATTATGAAATTGAATTGCTCTACATATTGATTTTAATATATAACTAACAGCAATTATAAATTATCAAACTTTGAAATTAATTATGAAACCATTAAACTTCGATTTTTTTTTCCTTGTCATTGCGTCCATTTGTGGGAAGATAGATATTCTAAGAATTAGAGGATAAAGAAAAACCAAAGACTATAGCCAGTTCTATCGTTATTATTTTGAATTATAAAATGAAAGCAATATAATGTTCAATATACTTCTTATACATGCCCAAATAGTTGCATAATATATACATTGAATTGTGTCACAATTCATTGCTCATAATATACAATTATGTACTGCCCGTTTTTTAGTAGCGTACTAAGAGTATTAACAATTTACTTCAAGCACAACTTAAGAATGAGTGGGTGAAAGTGAAATTTAATGGCGCAGAGTCCAATGTACCTATGCTGCGTCAAACAAGACATAAATGTGGTAGAGACATTGAAAAGAAATGGGGAAAAGATAAGAATTTTGATAGAAGGAGGGCCGAAAATAGAGAAAAATTGCTAGGGTATCTCAGTATGAGTCAACCTTGTTTTCTAAAAACTGTAAGCCAAATGGGAAAGAAAAAAAGTTCAACAGAGTGCTCCTGGGTCATGATGTCCGTGCTTACTTAAAGAAGGGAAGCCCCTGAGTTTCTTTGATATAATCCTCACAGGCAGGGTCCCCGGCTATATCCTTAGATAGAGGGTACTTATTTCATTCAACTCTTACAACATGTATGACAATTCTTTTGAGGGAGTATGAGTATTATTTCACACCCAGTCACCACACGAGTAATTTAATTTCATGTACGTAAGGAATGGAATACTTACAATAGAATACTCTGATCATGAAGAGCTACTGTTACAAAACTGAAGAAGTTACAACCTTTTTAGACAGCGTAAATTTAAAACAATGCTTTAAAGTTTATATAAAAATAAATGTTCAATAGGATTACCTTAAAAAACACGAATGAAATCCATTCGATATAATAACCATATCCATGTTTTTCTGCCTGTGGAAATAACCAAAACTTCAGTATATCAAATGAGTAATGCTAGTAACAATATATTCATGAAAAAAGAATCAGTCTAAATATTGTCTTATGAGATATGGTACAAAATACATCACTCTCTTTCAATTTGTGTACTACTTCAATAGTTTCTGTACCATAATGTATCGGCATTGGTCATGCAGTTATTATGAAACGGGACTTCATCCCCTATATATATAACTTGTAATTTTTTCAACACATTCATTTCAACGTGTTTTTCCGTGAATACGTAAGTAACAAATTGCTGTGGTTTGATCGCAAAGAATATAATGGACTTGCTCATTGTCAACGTATTCAAACATTTATTCTTTGGAATTAGTTGAAGGATAAAATGCCTTTTTTTGTTATGTCATTACCGACAAACAATGGTGATCTGAAAATGCGAAAATTTATAATCATTCAAATTGTAGCACCAAGCGTAATAAAATGTATGGATGATTTTATAATCATTTGGAATGTTAATGGTGTTTCTGGTGGTGATCATATTGAAAATTTATATCTTTATAAAATTTTAAGTGTTATTTTTAATTTGTTCTGAAAAAGGTTGTAACTTTTTTTAGTTTCGTGACTGTGATTATTTATTAATGTCTCATTGAGGAGCAATATGAAAGCTTTCGAAGACGTATATTTTAATTGTGAACCTTTGACAAGAGACGAAGATAACACCTGAGCTTGTTCCTTCTTCTACAAAATTTTACATCATACAGACAGGAGGACTTGGGCACCTTTGATGCAAAACTCTTACTGACGGGTTAAAATACGTAATTGTTAAAGTGAATATTACATACCATAATAAAAAAATGCAGTGTTGTTAAAATAGATATTCTTTAATATTTTGACTTATATTCGCACCCCCGAAATACAAATTATCTTGAACCACCATATATAATTATTTCACTTTCACACAGAAGTATTTAAAAGCTGATTATATTTTAGTTCAATAACACAAACATTGAGACTGAATTAATTCAAGATGTGAATCATGAAATTTGGAATGAATTATTTTATGAAACCCATAAAGATTTTAAAAATTGAAACTACTTTTTTTAAGTGCTTTTAAGTATATTGTATTATTTTTTTTTTATTTGCATTGTAATTAAAGTTATTGAATATTCAAGCAAAAATAATTTTTGTGTATGTTTGGAATTAAAAAGGGTGCTCAAAATATATCTATGAATTATTAAAAAATATATATTTACTAATAAATTAATATTACTCTAAAGTTAAAGTACAGTTTATTTCTTCTATTCAAAAATGTTAATTTCTGAATTTTTAATATTCAATTTTTAAGTACACATTAGTTAGCTCACTTTCGAATTTATAGCAAACATATTAATTTTTTTATAGATTTTGAGGTCCTGATAAGGGTTAATTATTTTCCACAATAGACAGAAGAAAATAAATTAACTCTCATTAAGTTCATATATTAAATGAATTAGTGATATTAATATATCTACATTATCTTAGCTGAATTAATTCAACAAAGAGAATGCCAGATGTCCGATTTATAGATTAGAATTTATATATCTAGGGGAGGGAATAAAGGAAATTAATGAGAGTTAATTT
>BMAW01093678.1:133902-150422 GCA_019974015.1 Nephila pilipes
TACATGTGTGTGTGAATATGTATATAAATTTTTCTGATTTTAAAGGAACATTGAACTAAAAGGTCACTAATGGTCCATAAGGTATGCAAGCACTCGCGTCGAAAACACAAGTGTGTTCTGAAAAGTTATGTTACTATTGGGAGAATATTGTTCAAAGAAGTTTGTCGGTATTTGTGTGCTCATACTATTCCAGACACTCACCCTGTTTCTCATGTAACGATTAAAAAGCGGACTTTTATAAGGTATAATATCCAGGTAAAATTGCTACTATCCTTCTGGCACTAAAGGAACCACATTAATATTGCCTATAGATAGCTGCATCATAAAGACAGACTTCAGTGTGCACTATATTATAGGTGTGCTTATCAGATCTAAACTGAAATTGGTACGTATTTCTGTAGAGAAACCTTTGAAACGATATCATCCCATCCTTATCAGGGAAAAAGATCATTATTATGCTTTGATGGATGTGTAATAGTTTGTACATGTATCATTTTAGATGGTGGTACCCCACTTGAGTATTCACAAGAAAGCTCACTGACTTATTGAATATAAAAATAAGATCTTAAAGTTCTAGGCTCCGGTTCATTTCGACAACACTCGTCACAGCTAGGGACTTGGCTGGTAGACGATTACCAAGAAAATGAGGATATTTGCACGATGTTTGTAGTCAACGGATCTCCTGATCTTAGGCTTTATAAGAGTGTTTGATACGCTCCGGGAGAAACAATCCTTTTCAGCCATCCTATAAGAGATTTTCTCAAGTAAAGTTGCTGTAAAGAATGAGATAGGTTAGCATTTATTATAGTTGGATCTATTTTTCAGATTAAAAATAGTCTAATTTTCAAAAAGATTTACATTTCAATGTTTTTTAAATAGTTTTTTTCAGTCAATGGTATGATTTTTCACTTCACTATATACCAATTTTGTTCATGTTAGAGTTAAAATCTTTTCAATTTTTTAGTCTTTTTTAAATAATGATTCTGTTTGCTAAAGTTTAGGTATTAAAAGAATCGTGTTTAAGATCATAGAATAATGCACTATGAAAATAAAGTTCTCAACTTTAGTATTAGTAAGCAATTCTGCAAGATTTAGAAAGGATTCACTTTATCTGCATTTTTGCATATGCGTTTACTTTGAATAATTTTCATCATTATCATCTGCCACGAAATCGTAATTTACTCGAAATATTTTACATAAAGTGCTTATGTCATCTGTATTTTCATATTAATTAGTAATATAAGACTAATCCACATTTAATTTAAATTACATAAAATATTTTCTTCTCTTTGGGAACCAAAATATTTTGATAATGAATGTTAATTATTATTCATTGATAGAAAACTTTTTAGTTCTGTGTAACATAAGTAATAGTTTACTATCGTTACTTATGTTTTATCTTAATGAATGTAATCATTATATGAGATTTACCTATCTCATTAAAATTTAGCTAAAGAGTTAAGTTCTATTGATATCTGTTGATTTATTAATGATATTGGGTCAGAATAGGGATGTGTTAAAAATGCAGCAATACGTAACTGGATATATATATATATATATATATATATATATATATATATATCATCCTCTTGGTCAATCAAAGCAAGGCTCTTTTAAGACATTAAAATTTTGTTAACCCGTTATATATTTAATTACACGTAATCCCCAAGCAATTGTTCGTCACGGCGATATCAAAGTACATCTTTTTCCAGCATACGAGATTTAATAAATATAATGTATATAATGAAGAATAAAATTGTCGGCAGTATACAGTTAATGTATAGATGTAATTAACATTCCTACATTCTGCTTGAAATCAAACAAACTAACATTCGTTATTCAGACCTTGAAATCAAATCGGATTTATTTAAATTAGCTGTTGTATTTTTGAAATTTATTCGACCAATTTTTCTGCTGATAATTGTTGCTTCTTTCAAGCTGTTCATTCCCTTTATTACATTTCGTGATTCTTAAAGGAAACTGATTTTTCTTGCTGCGTGTAGATGAAGTATTAAAATCCCTTTTTTTTTCTTTAATAAACTGAGTAGCGTTCATTTCCTTTGAGTGAATATCTATTAGAACTATTACTCTGTAATCGCCTGTTATAGTGCCTTCCATAATTTTTTTCTTAGCAAATAAAAATTACTGGCAGTGAAAATTATTTTCTCTATATGATGAAGAATATCAACTGTTATTAAATTGGTTGCAAAAACTTCTGTTCTCTTTACTAGCGCCTTGATTTTTGTTATTTTCTTACTATAATGGATATTTAGCATCTTTGTATTAACACAATATTCAATATTTGGCACATTTTTTCTGATTATACTATTTCGACACCTATGACACTCTCTTCAAGAAATTTACATTTTTTCATTTATTGTGCTTTTTATAAGAACTATACCCATGTCATTTTCTCCTGTTACTAGAATCAGAACAGTGATATAAAATTTCTTTCTTTTGAAACATGATGTATTTCCTTTGTATCATAATAACTAATTCTTTTGATATTTTAGTTAGATAAAATGTGCGATCTTGTTGATGCGTGATAAATCTGCTGCTGGAGATATATAATCTCTTACTTCTGTTAAACAGTTATCTGAATCATATTTTTATTCTTCATACTGTTCATCCTTGTAACACCTTTCAGGAGAGAAAGCTTCTCTGCTAATCCGGGTACGGCACAGAGCATCTAACACAGAACATTTAATGAGTGTAACATCTAACATTAAACGTTCTGTTTGATAAACATAATCTGCATATACACACAGTTATTACAGTTAATTAAATATTATTTTAAATTATACAAAATCATGTAAAATAAATTAAAAAGTATGATCACTAAAATCTAAACTAAAATAAGATTTTTAGAACAATTGAACTAAAAACACACTACAAAATTAACTGAAATAATCAGTAATTTTTAAACACGTTTTAAATACGAAGATTAATTTTATAAATTAAAATATATCTCAAGATAAAAATCAACACCTGAACACTAATAAGAAAAGTATTTGAACCATAAAAATACACATACGTTAAACTCAAATAACTGGAATACAAATATTGAGTTTTCCATTAAATATAGATACAAATCGAAGGAAAATATCAAACGCCTCTTAATCTTTATTTTTGTTTCCATTTTTGATTTTGCATGTGAGTGTTTCAAGCTCATCTTTGTAACGAAATTTTTCTAATTCAGCTGTCATAAATTGGAAACTTTTCCTTAAAAGTTTAAGAGAGAGAGAGTGGGAGAGATGAATGAATAAGACTAATAAGGAAAAAAATCTGTAAAAATTCTTTCGGAAATTCTGAAGAGATCAAATGCCATTACGTAACTCCGATTCAAGTAATAAATACTTTAGTTTTTTCAATACGTTGTAGAAATAACTGCGGATAACTCATATTATTACAAAATTTTCATACTTTTATGTATTTTTTCCTCTTTTCAATTGTTCTTTTAAAAAGTTTGCTCAAGTATTCTAGAAAACATTCCCTGATTTTGGAGCTGAAATGAGTTCAGGTTCAGAAAATAAAAACAAAAAGTTAGGAATGAAAGTTAAAGGAATATAAATACAAAAATAATACTTTTCTTCCAGGATTAAAGACTCTTTAAGAAAGTTTTTGAATAAGTCTGAAAAGGTACCTGTGAAAGGAAGATATAA
This sequence comes from Nephila pilipes, assembly GCA_019974015.1. Taxonomy (NCBI): domain Eukaryota; kingdom Metazoa; phylum Arthropoda; class Arachnida; order Araneae; family Nephilidae; genus Nephila; species Nephila pilipes. Next base: position 137,565 of record BMAW01093678.1, read on the forward strand.
TATTTTATTGAAGTAAAAAGATATTTCATAATGGTTCTAAAATTTATTCATATTAATTCTGGTGAAATATTAAATTTTCTTGCTTAGAGTCAAAGTTATATCTTTCAATAGGGACTTCAACCTTATGTCTTTCATGAAATAAAATTTCAAATTAAAGTGTTCATGCTCTACTATTTCAAGAATTTCTTTAAAAATCATTCGATATATTATTAAAAAACAAAATGGCACGATAATTTTTTGATATTTCGAAGTTTTGGACTTTAAGAAGATGTTGTTCAAAAAGCAATTTGAGCAAGATATTTATTGAAAACCTATCTATGTATATTTACTATACTTTCTATTTTTTTAAAGAAGTGTTTTGTGTTGTATTATTGTGAATTTGAACGTTAGTAAAAATCAAATAAAATTCTACCAAAAATATGCTTTTCATAGAATTTTGAGTTTTCTCTTTATTACACCAAAAACTTTCGCTTAAAATTTGAGAAAAAAAAATCATCAAGATATTTATATTTTATTTATGATTATCTTCAAAGAGCAAACATAAATTGAGTGAAGTCAATGAAGAGTTATCGACTTATGATTAAACAGATACGCCAGTGAGATAATAAAAAGTATACTTTTCGATCGGATTGCTCATAATACATTTTCTAATTGTTTTCAAGTTAATATGAGATTAGTTTTCAAAAATTCCTTTTGTAAAAATAATCTTAAATTAGAATTATTTTGTATACAATATATAGAACAAATTTATTTTTGTATGTTTACATTTGATCCGGATTATACGCAAAAAAATGTTCTCAAATACAAACAAAAAAATAAACAATTAAATGCTGTTCTAAGATTCCATTTAATTCTGTTTTTAAAATTATCGTTTGAAGATTAATTTTACATTTTCCATAACATTATTGTTACTTATGTTACTATCAACAAAAGCATTTCTTATTTTTCCACAACTGGGGAGTTGTGTTTTTGAATTAAAATTTTTTGAAATTTGCAATTGTACAGTTATAATTCTAGCTTGTTGTATTATTTTCGGAAATAGTATCGTCAAGTAGTAATTTTAACCTGAATATTTTTTATATTCCTTTAGTTAGACTGTCAAATCAATTTAATTATTCTTTAAATCCTTAGAACTGATATTGGGTTTGTGCAGCACATGCAACAACTCGAAATATTTGAAGTATCATGTTTTGAATTATTATGATTTCGTGATTAATATACTTGGTATAATGGATATATTAAAAATTTATTTCAATTTTAACTTATTAGATAAATTCTGTGAGGTTCTCATATTCATTTGAAATTTAGTATAGACTGTAATGAAAATAAAAATTATGGCGAAGGTTTTCACTAGTATAATGTTTACTGCTAAGTCGTACGAATAAAGAATGTAAATTTATTCATTTAATTTCATGTATATTTCCTAATTACGTATTTCAAAGTTCAATAGCTTTCATAAACGTTTTAATTGAAACGCAATGCATTGAAAGTAAAATACATCTTTTTGTAATTCACAAGGATAATTACAAACGATACGTGTATATTCTATATTGAACAAACTTGAAATGAAAATTATAATATACTTCCCCAGGTAATGAGTATTGTAATGTGAAGCTCATTGAATTTTACGAATATGCATTAATTTAATAGATATGTGATACTTTTTTCCCTCTGATAAACATCATTTCACTTTCAAGCCAACTGTAGTTTTAATTTTGTGACTTCTTTCCTTTAATTATAAAATAACAGTACAATTAAAAAGTACCCGGCCTACCATAGTAAAACACATTTTTTTTTCAAAATTATTTTTTTTATTCAACATAATTCCCTTCAAGTGTGATACACTGATTATAGCGACCCTCCAACTTTTCGATGCCATTTTTGTAGTACGATTTGTCCTTTGCTTCAAAATAGGCCTCAGTTTCGGCTATCTTCTCTTCATTCAACGAAAAATTTCTTCCCAGAGAGTATTCTTTTGAGATCTGAGAACAGGAAATAGTCGCTGGGAGCCAGATCTTGAGAATACGGGGGATGAGGAAGCAATTCGAAGCCCAATTCATGAGAGTTTTGCCATCGTTTTCACTGACTTGTGACACGGTGCATTGTCTTGGTGAAGCAACACTTTCTTTCTCTTTAAATGCGGCCGTTTTACGGTGGTTTCGTCCTTGAAACGGTTCAATAACACTATGTAATAGTCGCTGTGGATGTTCCTTCCTTTTTCAAGGTAGACAATGAAAATTATTCCATGCGCATCCCAAAATACAGACGCCATAACCTTGCCAGCCGACTGTTGCGTTTTCCCACGCTTTGGAGCGGGTTCATCGTATGCAGTCCACTCGGATGACTGTCGATTGGACGTCGGAGTGAAATGATGGAGCCATGTTTCATCCATTGTCACATATCGACGGAAAAACTCGGGTTTATTATGTTTGATCATCTTCAAACACTGCTCCGAATCATCAACTCGTCGTTGTTTTTGGTCAAAAGTGAGCTTGCACTTTGCACAGAGCTTTTTCATACCCAAATATTCGTGAATGATATGATGTATACGTTCAGTTGATATATTTAGAGTGTCTGCTATTTCATTCAATTTCAATTTACGGTCATTCAAAATCATTTTGTGAATTTTTTTAATGTTTTCGTCGGTAACAAGCTCTTTTGGGCGTCCACTGCGTTAACCGTCTTCTGTGCTCATTTCACCACTTCTAAACTTAGCATACCAATCCTTGATGGTTGATTTTCCTGGGGCAGTGTCCGGAAATTCGGCATCAAGCCATGTTTTTGCTTCAACTGCATTTTTTCCCTTCAAAAAGCAATATTTTATCAACGTGCGAAATTCCTTTTTATCCATTTTTTTCACAATAACAAAAGTTGCTTCACTCAATATACTATAATTCACAAACTAATCATCCGACAGCTGTCAAATTTATACACGCATCTTTTGGGGGTTAGGGCTAACTAAAAAACATATGGATTTAATTCTAGTAGCACCATCTATTTGTTCAACTGTCCTGTTATTATGTGCTTAACTTCAAAGCAATTTATCATTAAGTAAAAACATTTACAATAGGCACCAACTTCCAAACATATTGAGGGGGAACATAATGGTGATTTAAAAGTAATAAATATTCAATGCATGTGAAAATTTAATGTATTCAAGTCAAAGTATTAAAATGTTTAAATGAGCTATTAAATCTTAAAAATATTTGAAATTTACCACAGAAAATGCTTACTATATTATATTATATATTTACTATAATATTTTATTATTCTTTATACGTTGACACAGTACAACATTTGCATTAGAAGTTATTTTAATTTGCATAAATACTGCGTTGCAATTTATCATGTAAAATAAAATAATTCTACAATTTTATACTAATACGTGTTTTCCAACAAAGCATAAGAAACTCAAGATTTTATGAAAAGGAAACCATGGAGGTTTAGTCAAAATAGTTTGTATTAGATAGAAAATGTTGATATTTGACTTCCTTACATACTCATTAATTTTACTTTGATTTCATTCTCGTATATAGGAAGAAAAGTAATATCTAAAATAATTTACGGTTACAAGGAATGGAAATCGTAAATACCTTTACTACCAAACTTTGTGAATCAATTTATTCTCAATAATAGTTAACGTTTTCCAGTTTCTTAGATTCTTCATATTTTATATATTCTCAGATTAAAACTTTCTGACATTTTAAAAATCAAATAATAAGGATAACAAACACATGTTATGATGAAATAATTATATATATATATATATATATATATATATATATATATATATATATATATAGTTATTTGTTCTTCATATTCTTAAAAATACTTCTAGCATATAGTAACAAAAATATTTCTGTGATGAAAACAAATGAAAAATTAGAATGTATCTATATTAACTTTTCTTGTTTCATTTTTCCTCCACCGAAACAATAGAAAATAACCACGTACGGACATTAGCTGCTGTAAATCATACTTCACCAAATTGTTTCTTAGTCTTCATACTTTTATGATCTAAAAATTGTCAGAATGCATATGATAGTTTTAATGTAGATTCAATTTATTTAGAATATTGAATAGGGGAAGAAGACCAAAATAAATGAAGTTATTTCAAACCTCAGGGATCTAGCTCTCATCCTATTGCTTTGGTTGTTTTTCTTACTGTTTGTCTAAGGTGACAAGAGCACAGCTGATGGATTACCCGTTTGACCCAGATTTATCTACAGACACTGGGTAGAGACGTTTCTTCCACTTTATCGGCTTGATCTGTGTCTATTAAGACCTTGACCACCCTCGTCGCTTCCTTGCTATCTTCTAATTATGTATATGGGTATGTAGGTATACATGCGAGGAAATAAAAAAATATTTAAATTAAATTATATGTGTAAAACAATTTATATGAGTGGAATGATTGTATAGTAGGTTTTTCAGAAGGGTTGATTTTTGTACAAAATTCAACATTATGAATATTTATTTATGTGTATTAAATTATTTCTAAGTAATTTTATATCTAATTAGTATTGCGGATTCTGTATTTCAATATTAAGATTGGTATGATGTCCCAAATTATTATTAATCTCAAATTTTAACCGGGTTCTGATCCCTATTTCCCTTCAATTAAACTTATGACATATATATGATATTATTTGATTTGAGTGCTAATACTTGTGAATTAACTGTCTCTTAAATAAATTATAATTCGTATCCTGAAGTATATTGAATTATACAGGTCTGATGACATGATCATAAATGTTTTTAAAAAGGGAAGTGTTTGAAATTTTGAGATAGCAATTTGTACAATCAGCATGTAGTATCAAGATATTAAATGAATATCTAATAGTTAGAGTAGAATTCAATATAGTATAATTATTGCTGATTCAGATCCAACTTAAAATTATAAATAAAAGTAGAATTTCTAATTATTATTTATTTAAGGAAGCGAGAAATTTGCAGCTTCACATTCGTGGTACCAGTATAGATTTCTTATTAATCTTAGATAGGAACAAAAATAGCTTACAGATTTGACTGTCTGACTTTTTCAAGTAAATAGTTATTTATTGAAATATGTGGAGCAAATCACCAGTAGACAAGGCTTGTGTCACAAAATGAAAACTTATCTTTACGTATGTGATCTGAAAACATAACGTATCAAGGAACTTCATATCTCTTGATGGATTAACTAATACGTGTAATCAATGTAATAAAGGAAATATTTACATTACTTAAAGTATATGAAAAATCAGGACATAATTTGAATATATTAGGCAAAAGTGGATAAAAGTACGCATGTCGATTATGTAAAAATAATACAATACTGTTCAAGTAATCAAATAGTAAAATTAATCCTGATTATGTATTGTTTTAATTGTGATAATTCATCCACATAATTTGTATTTAATTATATTTCTGATAATTGCTCTTAAAATATAATATTTAGCTTAATTTCGTGAAAGAAAAGTCTAAAAGTTAGTAATAAATTAAAATTATACATGAGTTTTATCTTTTTTTATTTGAAAATTTAACCAGAAATAGATATTTTATTTAGTAACTAGATAACTTATCAAATAGTTAAATCGATTTAAAATACTTTTGTTAAAATGTACTCAAAATTAGTCAATGCGCATCATACTCCTATATTTAAGATTATGCATTGCGTACAACAGTATCTAATGTTTAAATTACTAAGATTTCAAATGTTTATCCCATAAAATTACCTACAAATTAATGTTATAAGGTTCTATATAAATTATTTCACTTTCAAAGAACATATATAATTCACATGATCTCATGAATAAAACTCAAACTTCTCTAAATTGGTTTTCTTCTAATTTTTAGACAGAATAAAAATCGTTAGCAGCATTAATAAATGAAATTCAGACTTTAGATTTAAGATTTCACATATTGTAAAACGGTAACCTATTAATAATTATTAAGAAAATCTAAAAATGTCAAGCTCTTAATAAATTATCTAAACAATATATTTCGAAGTTCTTCTGTGCATTCTTTCAATTTCAGAGTACAATGCGTATTATCTCAAAGATAGAATTGAAACTTAACAAAAAAGGATTTTCATCCATTAGTTAAATAGATTTAAAATTAATTTATAAAATTTTTCCCAATATTAAGTAATCTAAATCATACTCTTAGGTTTGTGATTCTTCATTGCGCGAAACTGTAAGTAATTGCAAATTATCAAATCTACACATGCCTATTTATTATCAAATAATTTAAACAATAATGATAAAAGTTGACAAATAAAAATTATTTAATCTTTCTCCTCCACATGCCTATACATACCATTGCATGTAAATTTTCAGTATCAGAGTGCATCTTGTATAATCTGATGGATAAAACTGACACTTCCTTAAAGTTATTATCTGTCAAAAGTTAAATAAATTTAAAGTTCTTTCATTAAAATGCAGACCGTATTGAGCTACGAATATATATATATATGTGTGTCTGTGTGTTTGTATGTACTTGTAACTCTCGTATGGTTCTTCATCTAGAAAAATAATGTTACAAGTTTTTGTACATATTAATTTAGATTCAAAGTACTTCTTCAATCCGTATAGTTTTAAGAAAAAAAAAAATTAAGACTTTCCCAAAATTGCAACGAGTTTTAGATTTCTAATATCCTAGACTTTAATTTAAGGAATCCCAGCAAACTCAGAAGTATAACAGTTTTATTTTAAAGACTTCTGTACTCTTCGTGACAGATTATTTGCTTAAAATTGTCTGGTAGCTGATATTTATTTCGAAACTCTATCCAATTCCTTTGCAAAGTAGAGACGTTCGCTTTGGGATATCGTTGAAACATCATGGGTCATTTACCCAAAGCGAATTCGTTACCGTCTTCTGCTGTATGCATCATGACATTTACATTTGGCAACATCAGGAATGGGATAAGTCTGTGTGTATGCTTCAATTCACATAGACTGGAGTTAAAGTTTTGAATATTTAGTTTCATAGATAAAGTCTATAGCATTGTATTTGCAGTTAATTTAAATAGAGTTGTTGAATGTGCAGCATGTAAATTCTAATTACTTAGTTTTTGTATTAATGAAAAGAAAAAAATAGCGTATTTGAAATAAAAACTGATTGTGAATTAGAGGGTGCTCTTCAAAGAAATTAAATTTAAAAACAAAGTATTAGTTTTTTACTATATGTCTAAGGTGTTAAGCGATTATTTGAGCATGTAAATTAAGATTGAAGGTAATTAATATTTTTTTTAAATTTATGTATTGTTTTCTCCATAGATAAGCTAATAATAAGCAAATTTTTTTGTAGTGTCTTTAATATTTGAAATAATAATACAAAGAATCTAAATAAAGATAAATTGTATGAAAATGACGAAATTGAAATTAACTTCTAATATAAAAAAGTGATTACACTAAATGAATTATTACGAACAACCTTTCGTAAATTTAACAGTTTTAATGTAAATATTTGAAGAATAATTCAGGAAATAAATATCCACGGGTATTTATTTCTTATAATATTTTACATACATCCTCTTTTAAGTCTTTTTGCTTGAAAATTTTCTAATAGAAGTAAAAGAAGGTCAATTATGTGTAAAAAAGCATTTATAAGTTTCAGCTGAAATTAAAAACTGTAACGTTAGAAATATTAAATGATGTGTGTGTTAGAAATATTAAATGATAATTTCATGTGTCATCACCTTGAACAAATGTAAAATTAATTTTATAAAATAAAAACAAGTTTTGAGATTATCTTTTGTTCGTCATTATATATATATATATATATATATATATATATATATATATATATATATATATATATTAATACGATGGCCGATGTTTTCAACCTTCAATTTACCATTATAAAGAGAATACAGAACAAGAAGAATTTGTTACCAAAAGCTATGTACAAACATGGTTACTTTTCCGCATAATCACAATGAAGATTCAGACATTTGTCGTAGCCGTGGATGAGCTTTCCGTTATTCTCTCCAAAAAACGTTGCCGTAAATAATGCGATATTGATCTGCAATGTATTTCCATGCTCCATATTGGTCTGAATACTTAGGCATCCTAGGTAGTTTTTGAAATCAAGGCACATATTAAAATCATTTGGCTCTAAGTCTGTCAAGGCTATTAGCCAGATGATCAAAATAATCTCATTTAAGCTTCTTCAGAACTGATGGGTTACAGTAGCACTAAGAAAGTGGTTCTATTTCTGATTGAGGAGAACTCCAAAATGAAACATTTCTCTACTTTTGGTTTGAATGGCAATTTGCAGTTGTTGTACTTTCAGGCGATAAAGAACTGTATTGATCGTATTAACCAGTTAAATGAACTCAACCAGCAAGGCGACTTTCTGCTTGTTGATCTTGATCCCAAATATCCGGGACAAAAAGGGAATACACTAACGTCCCTGCTATCAAAAATTTGTTTGAATAAGCTTGCATCCTTGTCCTCCTTTTTCGTTAACGTTGATTCCTCCTACTTTAAATTATCAAAACCATTCACGCTCAACACATTCATTCATAAAGTGTTCGCCGTATGTTCAGCTAAATTCACAGTGAATTTTGTTTAATTATAAATCAATGCAACTCGCACTTGGAGGAAACATCAATGTTTGTACGTCAACAGATTAGCTTGAAATGGAGAGATAGTGTTGGTTACAGCAGAGGCTACAAACTTCTACCATGCCTTTCCACCTCTTACCACTTGTCTGATTGCTTAGCAGCTCATCGGGGATGAAATATCCCTAATTTATATATATACATGGCAAGGAGATATAACGCGTTTCTTCTTTTATAGTAGTCTATACATAGGTTAGATTTCTGTTGTAGTTGCAACTTCCATTTTAATTTTCTTATTTGTATTTAATTCCTTATATTCATCTAAAGAAGCTGTCTTCTGTTATTCCTCTCAAGTTGAGAGTTATTAATATTTTTGATAAATGAAAGTGGGATATTTTTTTTAGTCTGATTTTGTATGTTTGCCTTTTAACGTTCGAAATTTTCGAGAAAGTAAATCAAGTGAAATCGTGGGATCTGTGAAAAGCAATGTAGAACAAGCATCAAATTCCAGACTGGTTGAAAAGGTTTTTCTACTAAGAAGAGTTTTGATCAAAATTCAATGTCAATGAATTGAAAATTTCTTTAAACATATTTTGCATCAAAATCTAATACCAAAATAATGTTAATTTTATTTAGCTTCATTTAGTAATTTTTACTTTTTTTATTTTATAGTTGTCAAACTTTGATATAATTATTTCTAAATATTCTTCCTTGTGTTTTAGTATGCAATACTGAAAAATAGGAACATATAATCTCTATATTATAATTAAAAGAGAGAATGTTATATTTATAACTAATAATAATTAAAATTTAAGGAATTATTAATATAAGAATTATAACTTAAAAATTAAAAACAAACTAAGATTTTTTTTTTTTTTAATTTTTAAATGAGCACATGAAATATACAAATAACAATGTTGTTATATCAGAATTTTGTAATAATTTATGCCTGAAGTCTTAAAATATTTTAAAACAATTCAAACATGTTCCATATACAAACAAAATTTATTTTATTTTATAAATTTTACCTTACAAGACATTTTATATATATTTCATTCATTCCGTAATTTTGTAAGTCAAATTAACTTTATAATAATTTCAATTATCAAAGAAGGTAAGAATAAGGTAAGATTGTTTTAAGGATATATATGTGTATATACATTTGTGTGTATATATGTGTGTGCCTGTGTGTGTTATCATGAATTCATTTCAAAATATTTTTTTTTTCAAATAATTTTTAATTAAATCCTATATCATCCAAAAAAAAATGTAACAACATTTTTCCTTTCGTCAATCACCGTATTTAATGAAATTCGAGAATCATTTGTCATCATAAAATTAAAAGAATAAGAGATATATTTTGTTTTTGGTCTCTAATTTATATGAAGTATTTTTACTTGAAAAATAATACATGAAAAAGAAATTTTAAATTTTAAGATCTTAAGCAATTTAAATTATGAGATAAGGATTTGAGAATACGTTTTAAGATTTTAATTAAATATTTATTTGGAGCCTCTATTCAAAAATGATGTTAGAAAAAGTTATGGAGAGCATAGCAGTTTTCAAAAGAATTTTTGAAATATTAATTTTGTTTTCAAGAATTATTAAATGTTTTTTTCTTATATTTGTTTTTAAATTTCCATTTATATTTAATAACAAAGATTATTTTGATATATAAAGGCAATTTTCTCACTAGATATTTGTTACTATTGCATATAAATGCAGTTATTAAGGTATAAATTTGGAAAAAAGTCCATATATACAATTATTTAAACTTACATAAATCCATTTTCTCTCTTAGGTCATTATGAATACATTAAATGAATTTCGTTTCCCTCTGTTTTCAGCTTTTTGAAAGTCACGGTATTTAGAAAGCCGAATGTGAGTGAAGTTATGTATAATCTATGCATTGCGTTTTATCATTCTGAAGAATTTCAATACCATATCTGGATATGACCAATAATTTTGAATATTTTGCAAAATAAATATCCTATAGATAACTAAGAGATAACAGCTAAAATTTGATTAAATATTTTGATCTGTATTGGATGAACAGATCTTATTACGTCTGCAAAATATAAAACAACTTTTTGTTTTGTTCTTTAACTCTAAATGTTTACAATTTATTTTAATTTTCTTAAACTTCGTTTCAGTTTATTTGGTACCCTTTAAATGATATCTGTTCCGTCTTATCTATAATATAATAATATATATCTTGTGTTTTGATAAATAGAAGCAGAGGAAGTTTAAAAGGTATTTGAGATTAACATCCCCTCGCGAGCATGTTTTGTTCAATTTTCAAATCGAACACCAATCTGACAACTGCCCAATTTACATTGATTTGTTAAATTTTATGTTTATTGATGGACTTTTCTTGTCCAAAGTAATGGCCATCTATAATTTAGAGAAACAACATTATTATACTAATAAAATCTTTTTTGTTAAGGGTTTTATAATTTAATATTTGCATGTTAAATGAAAATTTCAGATCTGCTATTGAAACAGATTTCTCAGATTATTTATATCACAATTGATTCCAATCAGAACAAAGTCACTATTCATATAATGTATGTAGAATATTTTCACGAGAAAAAATATCAGGTGATTACATGTATTTATTGTTAAATAGTTTATTAGCTTATATGGTTATCTAATGAAATAAGTTGATAACAAATGAAATTTATAAGTATAAGAAACACATGCTGAAAACTACTACTGTCCATCTGCAAAACGCGATTTGTAACGGTGAGTGTGGAGGAAATTTTCTTACATATGAAGAAAATGTTCAGAAAGAGAGAGAGATCTGTAGTTTTTTTTTTATCGCAGGTAACTTATATACTTAAAGTAAACTGTGGTACTCACCTGCTTTATGCGATAAAGTATGGAGTTTAATAAATTGTTGTTAGCTTGTTTACTTTTATTGTCTGAAGTTTAATGACAAAATGGTTCTTAAGAAATAAATAAATGCTGAAGGTGAGTAATAAGTAAAAAAGTAAGAGATTAAATTACTAGTTAACAAGGTGAAAAAAAGTTCACAAAGCAGAAAAGGATATGAGGTATAAGTAGAGAAAAAAAAGAGCATGGGTATTGAATGTTTCTACAACCATGATACATATTAAATTATGATTACTTATACATTAGACTATAAGCTATTCAAAAATGTATTATACTTCTAAGGAAAATCTGCTATGAAAACTAAAAAAAATATCTATTCACATACATCCTGATTATATCGACAATTAATGCATTTGCAACTGCATTGTTTCAAGTAAATACACTTTTATCTTCTCTATTTTAATTTATTTGTCTCTTAATTATAAAAATATAAAAAAAGCTCTAGTGAAAGTTTATCATAAAATGAGATTCATTATTTTAATATAAATGCTAATGAATTTATTCATTACGTGAATTCAGAGGTGTTTGTATATTACAATGGGTAATAAAGAAATCTTTGTGACGTAGTTAATTAGTTTTGCTTTACGTTAGTATTTATATTAAAGAATGACTTGTTGTAACAGTATTCTGCACTTTGAATATATAATAGTGAGAAAGTATTTATGTATTAAAACGGAAGGATTCAGAATTGTCTCGTTTCTTTGAAAACGTTAATTAAAGTTTCTCAGACATATTATTATTTTGATTACTGTTTATTTTAGTATTGCTTAAAAACTGAGGAAAATTATCATTTTTATTACATCGTTGCAGTTTGCTTTCCCCGTTATATAATTGTTTCCACTAATAATGAAGTTCATAATAATGAAACACTAAGAAAAATGGGATCTTATTTTTAGAATATTTTTATGTACTAAAATTACTTAATGTACTATGAAATTTTTTTTATTAAACTAAATTCTTACATCTGTGTACTTACAATTAACTTATAAAGTATGCATATTTTATCACTCGCTACTTATAAAAATTTTATTAAACTAAACAAGATTTAAGATCATATTCAGTTAATTACGATTAAGCACTATTCATCATTCAAGGTCAAATTGATAAACAGCATTTTCTTACTCATGATGAACTTAGAGATATTTAAAAGCAAATTCTCTTCAAAATTTATATTATTTTTTATATATTGATGGGAAAATTTGTAGAAGGAATGCTAATTTCTTAAACATGCATATAAGGAATAATACATGTTAAGCAAAAAAGTTATAATAACTTCTGAATGATACATGTAATTCCGTGAATTGTTTATTTTTGTTCTGATAAAAACTACAGATGAATAATTAGGAACAAAGATATTTTTAGCAAATGTGAGTAAAAATGGAATGTTAGTAGATATTGATAACAAAATGTGTGAA
>BMAW01093680.1:0-17008 GCA_019974015.1 Nephila pilipes
TGTGTACTTCGTTCAGTTAATCATTGCAAAAAAAGTATAAATGCTAATATTTTGGCGATGGTTCGGAGTTGTTCTCACCTTTATCAGAGAACTTCAAGCTCCGCGCCAGTTAGGTCTAAATTTATATATATGAATTTCTTATGTAATCTGATAAACCATTCTTTCATTGACATCTAATTTGCTGTCGGCTGAAAATTATTCAAAAGATTATAAAAAGTTGACTGTATCTAAAAAAATGTTTTAAATTTTTAAATATGTAGTATTATAACGAGTCAGCTCACTAAAAAAAAATGTTGTGCTTGCTAATAGGGCTGTTGAAGTTTATTTAAAAAAAAATCAGCAAAGCGATGAACTGGATATCAGACTTACATCGGAATTAAACTGTTATCTATTAAAAATTCGTTTCATTTTATGATTTAAAAATTACGTCATTTCACAGATGCATTAATCGACGCAAAGTGCGAGTTTTTGGCATTTTTAATATGAATACGATTTTTCAGTTTCTTTTTCATTTAGGTCAAAATCATTTACTGTCTTAGTATTGTTAATACTCAGTGGGCCACGCTCTATCCTTTTCTTTTCTTCGGATTTTATGTAGATGTTGAATCACTCAAATCTTCATTCATGTTCTTATTTGCGGAAACTTAAGCCAGCTTGCTTGATTACTTATCAATGTCGCACGAAACAAACGTTTATTGACTAAGCAACACGAGGGTTAATGGCGATAGGTTTCGTAATTTTGAATCTCGGGTCAGGTGACGAGGATGACAGCTGAGATGGTACCTCACTCTCCAAGCTTCTACATCATCACAACATGAGAACACTTGATCGTGACAGAGTTAATGTGCATCAATTCCGCTACGTGATTGGCAGAACTCGAATGATCGACTTGACTGAGCCAGCCGTGAGTTTGCATCAATGATCATTTGGCTACCTTGGCCGCTTTTTTATTAGCATCAGATGTGAAGTATTATTTTATTTCTCTAACCTCAAACAAGATCACGTGATATCATTATGAGCGATAAGCGGGCAAACTTAAGTGACTTAACCACATCAGACGGAAGAGGCTAATTTTTTTTAAAAAAAAAATAAGAAACCTCTTCTCATTTTCATAGTTAGGGGAAGGAATGTCTAATTAGTGATTAGTGGCTAAGTATCGCTATCACGATGATCAGCATTAGACTTGCTGGAGGACTCAAAATGAATAAGAAAATAACTGCAGCATATAAGTGAGTATATATAGAGGAAATAGTTGTAACAAAATAGCGTAGCTAAGAGTATCAGACAAACGAGTAAAGAATAAGATCAGCCTAAAATGTTTAACCAGTTCATTCAAACCTTTGAATAATCATATTTCAAAATAACTTAAGCACAATGGGAGCGGTTATCTTATCCGTACTAAAATAAATATTTATAAGAAATATCTACTTATCTCGGAAACTCTAAATAGTACACGTCGAATGTGTGCGTCCAATTCGAATAGACTTTCTAAACAAGGAATCCAATTCAAATACGAACGCTGTGTATATCACCTTAAAGTTGCTCTGTATAGCGTTCCCATGACTTTATATTTCCTCAATATCCTCTTCTCCCTCCTCTATATTATTCCCTATTCATACATATCATCTACATAAACCAAGTAGACGATGTTCTCATATGAAACAGCTTTGTAAAGCAATTCCAGAGGTTAGTTGAAGGGAAATAAGCGTCAGGACCAGTTGGAATCCCTTCCTCCTTATAGAATACATACCGAGAGATTCAGTCCGGCAGGAAGGACCATCCGGAGATGCGAAGGAATACGAGCTCTAACCTTCGCAAATATGGTATTGTTTGCGGTCTCAGCGCAAAAGTTGTTTTGCAAATGTGTAGCATTGTCTCTTAAGTGTTGTAGGTTGTCTATTAAGAGTCAACATATAAATATGTTCATGTTGTGACAGAATTTATCAAATTAATTATTTCGATATATATTCTCATTATATATATGTCTCTTATATATGTGCGTGCGTGCGCAATGATTCAACTTTAAAAGCGTTCGTTTCTATTTTTGATCACACATATTCGTATATCTGCAATCATATAGCTTACACCTATTCATCTGCAAGAAATAATCCCTGCTAGACTGATAGACAACAGGGAAATCCCTCGGAATACCTTCATCTTAATCCACGTGATTTGGCAATATCCATAGAAATCTTCCCCCCAAAAAATTCACATGCACAGTAAAGATTCGGACTTTTCTGCACATTATTGTTGTAATTGAGATGGTGGAGCTACGTCTCTTACCTTCTCTCTCTCCGTAGAATGAATAAATAATCAAAAACCAAAAAAGGACAGTTCATTTCATCCGGAATCATAAATGCATTTTTTCACGTCGATTACGGAGTTTATATATATAATGGTTTTTTGAAGTCTATATTCAGAAGTTTTTTTGTTGTTTTTAATTTTAAATTATGTAACTTTACTTAATCTTTCTTATTTTTGTGCTTTCATTCTCGTTGGAAAGTGTTTTCAGTTTTTACCTCTTTGTCTATAAAACTATAACTAATTGTAGCGGTTTGATCATTAATAATTGTATGAGCAGATTGCCACCGTCCTATTTCTAGTGATAGGATTACATAGATTTATTTCCATTCTTTTTAGTTTTAAAAGATTTTCTTTTTCTCAGTTTCTTTTTGTTATATATATATATATATATGTGTGTGTGTGTGTGTCGGTTTGTAGAAGAAACATCCGATCATAGAGGGCGCTGTCTCTGCTACTGAAGGGAGCCCGGTCTTAAAGGAGAGTCAACCGTAGTCATCAAAAAGAGGAAGACGCCCTTGTTGATGTCTCGTAGATAGATATTTTGATGCTATGTTGTGTTAGAAGTTAAATATTATTGATTACTTTATGTTTTTTATGTTATTGTGAAATGTCTCGTCCAGTGTGTGAAATTTTATGTTAATGTGAAACATCAATATTAAATGTGCTGTTATTCAAAGTTTGATTCCTTAATAAAATAATTAATAACACCGGCCATGCCCCAAATCATTAGAAAGAAAAATAATCTCAAGAAAGAAAAAAAGAAAAAATTAAAACTTTACATAAGTTTATTTTTGATACAAATGGGGATGCTAAAAATACGGAAAGAATAAAAAACTTTACTGGTTTCGAATTCACAGTAAATGACTCTAATTTAAAGTCTGAATTAAAAACAATTAATGATACTTTTTCATTACATGAATTGATTACCATTTGTGATAGTCTGAATATTGCATTTCAAGAAACAAAAACCGAAATAATCCAGAAAATACTAGTTTTAATAAATGATGTTAACTTGCTCTATCAATATATTCAAAATTCGAATCAATCTGTATCAGAAATCGAAATGGGAGTAGAAGCAAAACAAAACTCATCACTGCAGAGCCAGAACATTAATGAGTCAGCAGCTTATTCCGAAGAACGGTGTTATGATTATGGCGCCACCGAAATCAAAACATCTGTATAAGCTTTTCAGACATTGAAAGTGTTACTTCCTCTTTGAAAAGTGAATTGCATGAAAACATTTCAGTTTGGTTTGAGCAATTTTAAAGCGCTGCGAGCATTTTCAATTTATCTGACCTACAAAAGTTTATTTTCGCTAAACGATCGCTTGGTGGTTATGCTTTATTATTTGTCAGAAGTTAATTGAATATTACGTCATACCAGGAATTAAAACGCGTGTTGATGGATGAATTCGAGGCCACTACTAATTCGGCCAGTTTGCATGAAATATTGAGGAAATGTAAAATGAAAGAATCTGAGTTTATACAGAAATATTAATTTATAATGAAAGAGTTGGGTAATCGATGAAGAATTGAGGATACTACTTTAATGCAATATATTATACGAGGAATTAACGATAGAAATGAAAAAAAAATTAGTTTTGTATGGTTGCAAAGATTTACGTGAATTTCGCGAAAAACTGAAAGTTAACGAGGTTATAAACGATTTTATGAGAATATATATATATATATATATAATTTTAGTTAAGTAAAACAAAAATCTGATAATTTTATGAATCAGGAACGATCAAGTAATTACAGTGAAGGCAGGATTGAGACGCTCACCACGGGGCCTCCACACACATACACGATTGTTATCTCTGCCATAATTGAATCTAGATTTGTTGCTAAAGGCGACCTGATTCCATTCGGTTGCAGTCCCATCGCTTCGAGCTCGACAGCATTCTAACGGAGGAGACGGTGTGTGCATGTCAATGGCAGTACGAGTAATGGGCACCGCCATAGCAACTATCATTTCTCTAGAAGCATTGCGATAGTATGGGCTGACACAGACGCCCTCAGTGAAGGTGCTGTCATTGTATGGATGGTGGGCAATGACACAGTTGACGCTATGCTTACATGTCGTATGATGTGACTGTCTTCTCGACTATTGGTTTGTCGAGGGTGTCCCGAGTCTTGTCGCCGTATAACACAACTATCACTTGTTCATGGATCCCAACACTTCCTCTAAGTAAAGTCAGAACGGCTTAGGTGGCCAGCTGCTCTCCGAACTGACCACCAGGTTTTCATCATCCCTATGATTCTTTCCCTCTCGAACTCTGACAGCTGCTCCTATTGTCTCCGATGACGGCTTAATGGCATTTCTGGTTAAAAAGCGTCCTCCTGCAACAGATTAAATACACTCAAACAAGCTCTGCTTACTTGTTTTATAATCCTAGGAGAACGAAGTTTAATGCCCTCTGGTGGCATTATGCAAGGCGAAATCATGCTGCATTTCTAATGATTTACATATCTGCCTGACAGGTACCTTCATTCCAAGTTTCGTAACAATCCCATTCTTACGTCTTGGAAATTTTTAGGGAATGAGTATATATATATTGTTAAATTTCATGAAGAAAAGAATAGAACGAAATGAAAAAATACTGCTTCGAAACAAAGATGGAAATCTTTTACGTCGATTACGAATGCGTATACGTGTGTGTGTGGTCGGAACTAGTAGAAAAACAGGATTTATTAGCGTGAGTGCCAAAATCTTCATTTCGTTCTCTAGCACATTTCGTCAAATGTTTTGGTGTTTTTATGCAGCAATCGCTTAAATTAAAGTTCAAACAATAAAAGTGAGTAACTACCAACGTTTTGATGATGGAATGATGTGACGAATTGTGGGTAGGCCAGAAGCAGGTCAGTCTCATATCGAGATTTGCAGAGTATTCGATTTAACATCTAATGTCGCATCCAACTTAAGGAAACAGTTTCAGAATACCGGATCCTTCGAGAGAAAGTATGGGCAAGGTCATTCAAAGCCTTGACGGCCAGAGCAGATCACCATTTGTCCATTATAGCGAGGCGTAACAGGGATGCTACAGCTTCTCAGGCCTCTCATGAGTTGTATGCGGCCACAGGAACCCGAATTTCAAGGGAGACTGTTTCCAGAAGACTTCATGAGAGTGAGCTCTTTGCACGAAGACTTGTTGTTTGCATCCCGTTCAGTTCTGCGAACAGGAGAATCTATTTAAAATGGCGCAGAGATCATAAAGATTGGTGCATGGATCAGTGGGCGACAGTTCTCTTCATAGATGAGTTCCGGTTCAGCCTAACCATGATTCTCGCCGTACTTTCATATAGAGAGAACCAGTAACCCGCTACCCGCCCTCCAATGTCCAAGAAATCGACCATTACTAAAGCGAAGGCTAAATGGTCAGGGCAGGGATCATTTTGGATGGCCGCACATATCTCCATGTCTTTGAAAGAGGCATTGTGACTGCTGAGAGGTATAGCGATGAAGTCTTGGAGCCCCGAGTTCACCTTTTCAGGAATGCATTTGGTCCTGATTTCCTTTTAATTGAGGATAACGCGAGGCCACAAAGAGCTCTTCTGGTCGACGAATTTCTGGAAAGTGAGGATATTTGCCGAGATGGATTGTCCAGCCAGATCTTCAGATTTCAATCCTATAGAGCATGCCTGGAACACACTGGGAAGGGCAATTACAATTCTATCCGCTCCGAGAACCAAGATCTGAAAACAACGTTACTGAAAGAGTGGAACCAATTGCCACAGGAACTCATAAACTCCCTTATTACCAGCATAAAATCCCAGTGCGAGGCCTGTATATCTGTAAGAGGAGACCATACCCCCTATTAACCCATTTCCCCCCTTTTATTCTGCAACTGCTGTTTCATATCTTGCGACTCCGATGAGTGTTACGCACAATAATGCGTGTGTATTATAACTGTAAAATGTTTTTTTTTTATTATTATTATATCAAATCCTATGTATACACCAAATTTCATTAAAATCTGTTCAGTAGTTCCAGAGATTATCGACCAATCGGAAAATTCTCTTAATATTGAACACCAGTGTATATATATATGTGTGTGTGTGCGCGCATGTGTGTTTGAAGAAGTTGAAAGTTATTTATTCCTGTCTCAATTATTTATTAAAGTAAATAAAAGAGTTTAATCGTATTTTATACATATGTTTTGAATTTAAGTAAAGAGGACATACACATTTGAGAAATTTAATTCATCCCCTTCCCGTGAAACAACTGGATGTATGCTTGAAGGAAGAAATCTAATTTCGAAAGTAATGCAATGCACCAATCGCCTACAGAAGTTCATTACAGATACCCAAAGGAAAAGCCTGTTTTCAATTGAAGATCTGTTTTAAATTTATAAATAAAATCACATTGGTACAATCTTTTGAAATTTAATTCTAATTTATGGAAAAGCAAACAATTTTTAACACAACGGAGATAAACACTGATTTTCAAAAGAGAGCAAAAATAATAAGAAAGCAAAAGCTCTGAACATATAGATTAACGAAATTTCTAGGATTTATTCCTTCTAATAATTATTATAGTATTGAGGATTGAAATAAAAACTTACATGTAAGTTCATCATGAATTATAATGAGTTTCAGCAGACTGAAATTTCTAAATATTTGTGAATCCAATGCAAATAATAGTTCCTTAAAATTTTCCAGTGCATCCTAATCTAACTCGTTACGGAATTAACTATAAAACGAACATATACGACTAGTTTTTACCATTTTGTTTCTCAGATTTCTATAGTAGACATATATTCATTTACAGTTGAGAAAATTATCATTCTTATAACACATCTAGAAGGAAATTCTTTCAACTATAGAGTTTTATTAATGTCCAAATAGAGCTGAATTTATCAAGACTTTTGTCAGCGACAACATTCGCCATGTTATCATGACATTGAACATGAGGTAGTCGAGGCGCGTGTTTGAGACCTGATCCACTAAGCACCCATTACGCAGAGGCCGATGCATGTTAAATATGCCGACTCGTAAAGTCATGTCTCCTAGCAAAAGGGAGGTGAGGCATATTTGTAGAAATTGAGGTGTCGACCTCATCATCTGATTGTTGCTCAAAATTACGAAGTATATTTGACTGTGAAAAGCGTATCGGGGACCTGAACGAACGCTTCAAGTCCTAGTTGGCGAGAGAGCATTCCCTAGGTATAATATTAAGGATTTTGCCGGAGTAAAAAAAATGAAATTAATATGTTGTGGTATACACACACACACACACACACATATATATATATATATATATATGTATGTGTGTGTGTGCGTGCGTGTGTGTGTAGAAATTTTTTTTTGTTCATCTTATTTCTTACTGAAATATTTTTTCCCCATAATTCATTTTCATCTAGATATATCCTTTTTCAAATTTGAGACCATAATATTATTGCATTTATTACCAAACTTCTTTTTTTTTTGTATTTCCGTTAATGATAAATATGCTTGAAAAATACGAATATTATTATGGAAGAAACAATAATTAGGTAAGAAATCATTTAAAAAGATATCAACCGTAAGTGAATTGTTACTAAAATTAATTTTGGAGTGAGGTTACCAAAAAGTACACCAGGAGGTAATAACACTAAACAATATATTTTTGACAATAAGATCAGCCAAATATCCTATTGCTCTATGATGCTGACAAATGCGCCAGCAGTTATTTCTAATTTATTGTTCACTGTTTAAAAATATTCTTTTTAATAAAAACGCTGTTTAATCTAAAAAATATAGGTATAAAACTAATTTGAAATCACGATTCATTGTCAATAAATAAATCTTATTTAAGCCTTACAAATATTCAGAAAATTGTATATCATAGCTTTTTTAACGCGACAAATTCATTAAATTGTATTCCTCAAAATGGAATTTTTAAATAAATGATAGATGAAACAATTAACAACTGACAAGGAAATTGTGATAAATCACGGGGGAGGGGGAACTAAAATACTAATCACAGACGTGTGACTAAAAAATTCAAACAATTTTTAGTTTTACACAGCACTAAAATAAAAGGCGAAATAAGCTATACCTCCTAATAGGATTACACTTAGCCACTGCATTCTGCTCTCGGACGCTTAAACTTGACAATCAAGGAAATCCAAATTAGAAATATAAATGGACAAAGAGTAGTTTTCGTGCAAGCGTATAATCTTTATATATCTATCAAATGTGCATTGAGGAAGACCTTGAAACCCTGGAGATAAATCATTTAAGCTGATAAGAATTTTAGAGATTCATTGTCCGATAATTATCTCTATAATGTCAAGCTGTTTGATTTCTCTTCTGATTAAATTAGCATCTCAATATCTCTTCACATTGAATGTTGTAAAGCTGTTCAAACTTACATGTTTCGTGACAATAAATAGCACAACAGATAATGTCACAATATTTTTTTCACCAGAACTTATGTTTTCCATTTTGAAATTCTCATCACTTTCCACCGCAGTTTCGGGAATAGATACAAGAATTTATCCATTTTGGTGATAATGAAAAAAAAAAAAAAAAAAAAAGAATTGAATACTATCTTTTTTTCAATACAAATGAATAAAGAACACGTTATTTTTAACGATAAAGGCTACTCTTCATTATATGTTTGTTTACCATAGCACAAGATTCAATGTTCAAAGATAATATGGATACATTTTTATGGTATCAATAGTTTTTTAATCTATATTTCATGAAATTCTTTTTAAACGAATAATTTTAAAATCATAATCATTTAATCATAAATTGATATCTCGAGCAAGCTCACGCGATGTAAAAAAGGCTCTTTTTTATTTTATGAGATGGTAGCTTCAACTATTTTCACCTTAAAGGTAATGACATCATATTTAAGGTAACGATGATGTGTTGCCTACATCGTTTGATTCCAAAATCGCCTCAATAGCCGTTTAAGCCAGTTCTTAGTTTTGTTTTAGTTTATTAACGTCTCACTAAAAGCAACATGAGGGGTGTTGGCGACGGACCTCATACTTTTGAACCTCGTTCAAGTGATGAGGGCGACACTTGAGCTGGCACTCCTCCTAACTTCCACACCACACCAACGGGAGGACCTTAGGCCTCGACAGATTTAACGAGTATCAGCCCCGGCTACACGGCGGGTCTTTGGCAGCCAAGGATCGAACCCGCAACTGAACGAAAACCGCCGGTCACGAATTCGAAACCATGATCACTAGGCTACCGCGGCGATTTAATCAAATTCTTAGCGTTTTATTATTGCTTTCCAACGTTTCCGTTTGCCCTCCTCATATTTTATATTATATTTCAGAGAACAAAAAGGTAATACAGAGATTAGGAACCTAAAATTAAAACGGATGAATTTCTTATTCCATTTCTTTTTTTTCTTGTAGAAAAATCTCTTACTCCTACAAAAACATGAGCTTTTGCATGACGTATACGTAACGCGTTGTCATGATATTAGATACATACATAACCTTAAATGTACTTTAAAAATAAATTACATTTTCAACTAACAAATTGTTCAAAATTAATGTCATCTGCAATGTTTAAAGCTCTTCTGTCGAGGGAGATTTTGTAAAGGGGTGAATGTAAGATGTCATTTACACAGCCCTCTTAGATCAGAACGAGTCTCCGCGCGGAGCAGATATAAGCAAGCGAGTTGACACTTTAAGGTTTGTGGATCGCGGGGTGCTTGAGGTGCTTTAGGTAATCTGTACTGATCACCAAGGTAATTCTAAAGAATATGAATAAATAATGAAACTGTTGTTGTTAAGGATAAATGAAATTGTTGTTGTTGTGTCTGATCTCATAAGAAGCTTAAGGATAAATTAAAGTAAGCTTAGTTAATAGCTAAGTAAGCTAAAATAAGAAAAGTAAGTAACAATCAGGGTTTTGTTAGTTAAAAGTGAACTATTAAGGAAATGTATGAGAAAATAAATGAAACGAAGTTATTGTCACAAGTGAAGAAAAAAGTAGTTTATTGAATTGGTGATAAGTAAAAGATAAACATAAGTTTCACATGATTTTAAAAGTATAAAGTTAAAAGATAAAAGTAAGAAATTTTCAAACCATCAGATGTGGGATTTGAGCCCGCTGTCAACCTGACATTAATCCACCAAAACTATGCAAAAAAAAAAAAAGGATGTGCTTTGTAGAATATTAACCTACCAGGACTGTGAATAAGAAAAAAAAAAGGATGTGCTTTGTAGGATATTAACTTTCCATCACTGTGAATAAGAAAAAAAAAAGGTGTGCTTTGTAGGATATTAACTTACCAGATCTGTGAAAGTAACAAAAAGTGTGCAATCTGAGATATACGCAACTATGGACTGTGAAACTGAAAAGGAAATTAAATAATTTCGTTTTCCTTCTGCGATTGGAAGTGATTTGTTTTGAATAACAAAGTGTAGAAAGATAGCCTTAAATATGTCATTCCTCTCAAGGGTATTCAAATGTAATTTAGTGGAATTGAGCATGGATTTTGGTATAAACATTCCACCTGAAACTGAAGAAATAATAGCAAGTATAATTAATAGTGATTGTTACGATGAAGACTTCACGAAAGGATGCCCCGAGAGGATAATTACTGACAGAATCGAAATAGAGGAAAAGGGACAGAATTCGAAAATTTAAAACGAAAGCTTAGAGGAGAACCAGAATGTTATTCTTGCAGTAATTTCAGTCACGTCGCAAGAGATAGCACATTATGGGGAAAGTTTAGAATACTAAAAAGCATTGCACAGGAAATTAAAATGAGACCAGAAGGATTACTTTTAATGTTCTTATCTAAGAATCATCTGCATCTAATATGTTCAAGAAACTTGCACAAGAAAGCACAAATGGCCCGTACTAAGCAAACCCCTTCTGGGGTAAAGCTCGTTCGTGCCGGAGATGCTATTGTTGACGGCGAAGAGGAGAACGCAGAGGCGGTTACTGAACCGGTCGAATTGGCCGACATGTCGGATAGTGCGCAAGTTGAGTGTCACTCGCAACCATTACCACTTGATCATTGTAGGAAACTACAACTAGACGTAGAGGAATATGCTCATACCCTTAAAGGGATTTCAGAAGTAGAAGGGCAAATGAGACACGCTCAGTTATTTCCTTTTCTTTGCGGAGCTCAAGATATGGAGAAATTGCAGCTGGAGCTGCAAAGATGGAAGAACGAGAAGGAAAATATAGAAGGTAAGTTAAGCCTTTTGTATCTTTGCCCGTAGCCTGGATGTCTACATAATCAACAATTAAATATAATCATGAGTAATATTAATAGCAAAACCAATAGTTTACCAACCCCAAATAAAAAAACGTCAGCATAAAAATAGCGCTGACTGATTTACCATCCCGACTAAAACGGCTAAACAGCCAAAAATACTCCAAAATAAATCCATCACTGAGACGTTAAACAAATTTAACACTCTCAGAATTAACAACATCGTAGATGTTGCGGAGGCTCTTCCCCCACCCTCAATAAAACTTCCACCAGTTATGATGAAACTAAATAGTAATTACAATTTACTACTTCAAGAGATCCACCGTATCTGAAATCTGAAAATACCACCGACATATTCACCATCAGGCAAGTAATGCACATCCAAGTGCAAATAGACGATTTCAAAAGACGACCGGGAGCGACACAGTGTTACAACTGTAACTACTTTCATCACTCCTCGGTCAATTGTCAAATGAAGACGAGGTGTTTGAAATGTGGCGAAAGCCACAGCACACCCCAATGCAATATCAAGGAGAGACAAGATAACCCTAAATGCATAAACTGCAATAATTTTGGCCATGTCGCCTCGTGGGAAGGCTGACCCTCTTTTCCCAAACTTGGGAAGGGAAAAGCGACCACGAAATCAAACAATAGAAACAAGACCTTCACCTCTACTGAAACTAGACCCAATATCAGTTATGCTCAAGCTATGAGTAACAATTCTGATCAACAGAGGGTGCTACTCGACGGGGTTAAAGCCGAAGCATCTTCTGAGCCAAGAGGAGAAAATAACCAAAATAGTCAAAGTAAAACTCACAATAATAATCAGCAAAATGAGTCGGACAATGGTTTCAGCATGTTCAACGCAATAAAAGAACACAAATCCTTGTTCCTGTCGTTCCCAAATCTCAAAGAAGCTTGCCAAAAAATGAGTAAAGCAGTTGATAAAATAGATAAGCTCAACATCTTCATAGAAGCAATTTGTACCAAAATTTAAAATTCAATCCTCTTGGCTTGAACATTATGTCCTGGAACGCAGACGGTGTTAGATTCCGTATTGTCGAGTTGCGGAATTTTATAGACAAGCACACCCCAGATCTATTACTACTACAGGAAACACATTTGAGACCAGAACACGATCTTAAAATTCCCAATTATAAAGTTTACAGAAATGATAGAAACATCCTTTATAGTAGAAACCATATGCACGGCGGCACTGCTATTCTCATTAAAAATTCTCTCCGGCACTATCACATACCTACTCCTCTATTACGAGCGGCTGAAGTGACAATTGTCGCGGTCACCCCTCCCAGAGGAAACCACATGATCATCTCTTCCATATACATTCCCCTTGTCTCCAACCTCACTTCAAAAATCCCAGATGACCTACAATCTATTTTAAATATTGGATCCCCAAATTTCATATGCGGGGATTTTAACGCTAAACACACCAAATGGGGTTGTTCAAAGAACCACTCCAGAGGAATCAAAATACTTAAATTTGTTGAAGTACATAACCTAAAACTAATAGCTCCACCCACACCAACACGCATCACCCAATCAATGCAAAGCATCATCCACTTCGTGATCACGAGAAACTGCTATTGGCCGACTCAACTCACCTCCCTCCCCGAACTCTCTTCTGACCATAATCCAATATATGCATTCATAGACCTTCAAACAAAAATCAGAGATCCAAATACAAGACTAAACACCAACTGGTCTGCTTTCAGTCAAAACCTACGTTACACAAAATTCGAACTCCCAAACATAAGCAACGGAGAGGATCTAGAAAAGCAGGTCGCTAAAATCACTGACAACATACTCAACGCACATATCAATGCATCAAAACCAAACACTCATTCACAATCTCACTGCATCAGCAAGGAAATTCGAAACTTAATTCAGTACCAAAACAGAGCCAGAAAGACCTGGCAATTTTCGAAACACCCTGCTCACAAAAGACACCTTAACCAAGTTAAAAACAAAATAAAGAAAGAATCTCATAAAGAACAACAGGAAACTCTATCTTCTCTTAACTCAGAATGTGACTCCCTCTGGGGAGCAGCAAAAGAGTTAAGAAAGAAATGCTCAAACATTTCAGCTCTTACTGGGCCTAACAGTATCGCTTTAGATGATAAAAACAAATCAGAAATATTAGCTGATTCTTTGCAAAAGCAATTTCAGCTCAACGACATACATACACCTACACATGATAGGACAATAAAACATATCGTTCATGGCTATCTATTTAATGAAAATAACTTTAACGATACCCCCCACACCCACCCTGCCAACCATCGGAAATTATAAAATATATTCATGATATTAAAATAAATAAATCATCAGGAAACGATGGTATCGCCAACAAAATGATAAAAAACTTACTCACCCCAAATATTTTACAACTAAATCAGGTCATAAATAAAATACTTGAACTCGGTCACTTTCCGTCTAGGTGGAAAACGGCCTTTGTCGTTCCCATTTTAAAGCCTTGCAAAGATCCAACCGACCGACCGAAAATTACCGACCTATATCTCTGCTACCGATTATCGGAAAAATAGCAGAGAAAGTCATTTTAAGAAGATTGAATGAACATCTACATAAAAATAAAATCATCATACCTGAACAACATGGCTTCATGCCCCAACTATCGACCACTCATCAATTATCCAGAGTAATAAACTTCATCAATGCTGGCCAGCAAAAAATGGAAAAAACGGGAGCTGTTTTCTTCGATATTCAGAAAGCCTTCGACCGAGTCTGGCACGAAGGCCTAATTTACAACTTATCAAATACAATACCCCCCCCCTATACTTAATAACCCTAATTAACTCCTACTTAAATAATAGAAATTTTACGGTCAAAATTAATAAAATATTCTCAAATTATAGAGAAATTAACTCAGGAATTCCTCAGGGCTCGCATCTTGGGCCCACATTATTCCAAATTTTCGTGAACGATATTCCAAAACATGACAACACAATTCTCTGCATTTACGCAGATGACACTGCGATACTAGCAAAACACAGAAACCACAAAGTCATCGCACATCACATAAACAAACACATTGCTGATCTTGAAACATGGTTTTTTAACTGGAAAATCACATTAAATATTTCAAAAACAGAAGCCGTTTACTTTAACAAAGGAAATCTTAACACACCAAAAATTTACATGAAAAACGAACAAATCCCCTGGTCTCAAAACGCCAAGTATCTTGGTGTCGTTCTTGATAAACGCCTCACCTTCAAACAACTCGTCACACAAATTCAAGAAAAATTCCGACTAGCCGCGAATAAGCTTACCCTTCTTATTTGTCGGAGTTCATCGTTACCTATTAAATACAAACTGCTTGTCTATGCACTGTATCTGCGACCAATCATCACCTACGCTTGTCGAATCTGGAATTCAACTGCCCAAATACATCATAATAAAATAGAAATTCTTCAAAATAATATTTTAAGAATGATCGCACAAGCCAGATGGTTTATGCGAAACGAAGATATTAGAACATCATTAAATATCCCAACTATCCAAAATTATAATAATACAATAGCTAATATTTTCAAAAATAATTTAATGAACCACCTAAATCCCTCCATTCAAGAAATTAAAAATTACAAAAGAAATTATAGAACAATTAGAAATTTCGAGTAAAATCCATAGTTCTTAACATCCCTCCTCAACAACCAATAGGAAAGCTCACTCTCCCCCTAGGTGGAGAAGGAGCCCTCCATAACCAGAAAAATCTATACTAAGTCCTGAGCTAAGTAGCTGCCTCCTGATTGGACAAGCGCCATCACCCTGTTCTCCCCCACCCCTCCAAGATCACTCGTTCAAACTCATGATTCTTAACGCTAACTCTTAATTTTGTTATTTTAAATTTAATTTCATGAACTTATAATTATCATTTAATTTTTTTAATATAATTAATTAATTATCTATTTAATTACTTTTATAAATGAAGCATCCAAATTTTAAACATGGGCATAGATACAATTTTACCAGGATTAACTTCCAGATATGGAGATGTAGACCCAAACCGGGTTAGGTGCTCCAGTGCAGCAATATTCACTACGTACAAGAAACTTGCATTCATAAATAACCATAGGGTCACTGCTTTCCTGCATACCGGATCTTCAAGTTGTTTACTTAAAAAATCAGTAGCACAAAATTTAGGACTGAACATTTTACCTTGTAAACAGGATCTGTATTTCATTTGGTAATCAGTTAAACCCACTCACTCAAAGTTTAGGTATGATAACAGTAAATCTCCAAATCGAAAAAATTTTAGCAAACAATAATTATGTTTTTATCGTTCCTGACTCAACTCAACCAAATGATTTATTGCAAACAATATATATGTTTTTATCATTTCAATTATCATTTTTAGACCTACCACATATTGCTTACGCAAGAATTACGCTTTGGGTATGTGAATGATTACCCAATTTTAAATATAAATAGAATTAAAGTAACGTTATGTATTGAATCGAAAGCAGCTGAAACTACTCCAAGTGAACGAATCAAAGCTAAGGAAGAAAATAAGAAAAAAAAAAAAAAAATTAAAGAATTAAGAAGAAAATAAAAAGTTATCTCAGTTCATAGGGCAATAAGGTGCCATTGTTTAAGAAAAGGAAAGAAGTCGAATTGTTGATGAAATACAATTTCAGTCTCAGCAGGAAAAAGTTTGAATCTGAATTAAGAAAAAGGGATCAAAAGAGCTAGATAAACTTCAGGAAGAAAATGAAAAGTTAACGCAGGCCATACAGGAACAAGAAGCCATTTACAGAGAAAAAGAAGAAGTATTATTAGCACTAGAGAAGCAACTTAATGGCAAGAAAAATGAAAATTTTAATCTGTTAAATCAATTAGAAAAATTGCGAATGAAACCTGTACCTTAAATAAAGAAAAAGAAGAGACGCAGAAGAAAAATAAGAGGAAGAGCAAAGGACAAAACTGATGGAGATTCGACAAGAAGAAATACTGAGTAAAGAAAGGATAACAAGAGAAAATATATAGAAGAATCGAAATTGAAATATGAGATCAGTGCAGATTTAAAAAAAAAAAAAGAAATCCGGAAAGCAAAAGGAGTGATCTTCAAAATAAACCCAAAACCTAATCCAATACAGATGGAAAAAGGGGAAATATTACTTCTAGCTATTACTTAAATCTTACACCTAGATAATTAGGTGGATAGTAGGAATGAATGGGTTTCCATCTCTAAAGTAAAAAAGATAAATTTTAAAGCGAACGGTACGATTCTATAACGAACGAAAGAAGCGCCGTCAAAAGCATCAGAGATATCAGATCGTTTTCAAAAAGAAAGAAAAAATAAGCATCACAGCAAAACGAGGGGTTTCACCTGAAGGGAGGAAAAACAATAAAGGGGGGGGGGGGCCGGAAGGAAAGTATACCGCGAAATTGCCCATCCCATTTTATAGCCACAAACACAAAAATCACCAGAAATCTGAAAACATACTTGAAAAAATAACAGCCATCCTCAGTAACCAATAGGAAC
>BMAW01093680.1:17108-34902 GCA_019974015.1 Nephila pilipes
CCCCCCCCCCCCCCCTCGTAAACACGAGAAAGGTCACTGATCCAACAAATCCACCAGCCTGGACGTATAAGCAGAATAGTTCTACTAACGCAAATTCTAAACTTTAAAATTTGTTTTAATTAAACGAAAATAACCTCATTTAATAACTCAGCTAAATTAATTCTTTTCAAGAAACTCAAGATATTTAATCACTGAATGCTAATTTGCTAAAAATCGCTGAATTCTAATTTGCACTAATGCTAAAAAATTTTCACCACTGATCATCCAATTAAAAAGTCTTAAGCATTTAAAATATTTAAAACCTGTCTTAGTAAAAAAAATTAACCATGCAATTAAACATATTTTCACAAGATAATATTTTAATTTTTAATAATTAAATATCAAGCATTGCTCGTTAACTCTCATTTTTCTTTAATATTAATTTATACTTAATAATTTCTTTAAATCCTGGGCAAGCGTAACACCAAAATTCTGGCTTATCGTTTAAAATATAATTAAAAATGGGGATTAAAGCCCGAGAGGTTTATGCACCCCAAAACTAGAATTCCGCATTCGCGAAATTGCCCAGTCACGTGAAAAGGTAATCATGAAACGAGCCTCGTTTGATTTAAGGGGTTTAATAGGACTTCAGACAAGGATAAAGTGCCCATTTTCTTCATTAACAAGAGATAGGGAGTCCCATGGTAACCCATTGCAGTCAAGAGTCATGATCACGGTTTTGCTGACTAAGAAGAGGGGACAGATTTAACGGAATGACCTCAGCTGTGAAAGGAGCGTTATCGACACCGCAGTCAACAACAGGAGAAAGAAGGAGGGAACTGTTGTACTGTTGATGACTCTTTGGTGAGAATACAAAGAGAAGAGTGCTCCGAAGACCCCTTGTCATTTGACCAGAGGAAGAAAGAAAACCTCGTGTTAATGATCTCGTCGGCAGAAGGAAAATTATGGAAAACCAAAGCTGGAGAAAAAGGGGCAAAGCAAGAATCTGGTGAGAGAATTTGGTTTATTTTTTTTTATTTAACCAGAGACTGATTTTTTTAAAAAAAAGGGACAATGAACTATTAGCTACGACTATTTTTATTATTTTTTGCGATATATTATAAAAGTTATATTTTTATGACTTGCATTAATTTAGTAGTCTTTATCTGAATTGAATATTTGTTAAGAATTAGTTATTTTCTCAAGGGGCATTTGAATATTTTAACGACTGATAATTTAAGGAATTTTCTTAAATTAGAATATTTTGGAGAATAACGGGATATGATTTTCTTAAAAGGCATTTTAGTAACTGAACTTTTATTAATAGAATTTGCAATAAGGATCATGGAGAAAAAAGAACTACTCAAAAATGAATACCCATTTTCAAAGTACCCACGTACTCATTTTTAAATAACTATGTTTGTATCAGATTTGAACGTATATCTTTATCGAATGTAAAATATTACATGTATTTATAAAAAAAAAAAAAAAGAGAGAGAGAGAGAGAGAGAGAGAAATCAACACTCTCAAAAATTTATTATAGTTACTATAAGAACTATAAAAGTTCCCTTTATATACTGGCTACCTATTTTAAGAATTGGGGCTCAAAAACAAATATGGTGAGCTTAAGAATTTCGAACTATATTTCGTATTTACCACCTACACGCGGAAGAAAACATGAATATTAAAATGAGTACATACTACGATTCATTTTGAGTACGATTTAGTGTACCTTACATTTTTTTGTATTATTAAAAGTATTCTAATTTAACTGATTTGCTAATATTTTTTAAAAAAAGTTTCTTTAATTTTTTCTTATAATTTTATTCCACTGGATCTGAATTTAGCGTGCTTCTTGGTGACTGGGGGAAAAAAAGAAATATTCTAGTAACGATGAGAATTTTCAAATTGAATGAATGATTAATACAAAAATACTAAATGATTTTAAAGCATTTCATATTTGAAAGGTTATATTTTAAAAAAAATATTCTGAATGATTCTATTATATTTAAAGAATTGTTATTGATCAGTTTAGAAAATGATTTTCTTATGAGTAATTATTCGTGTGTTGCAGACTATCCACATATTGCATTGTAATCGTATCTTTAGAAACTTCTTGACTTTAATTCGTACGGATCAGTATTGAAAATTATTTTCATATATGTGAATATTTGTGCATGATGCTAGGAATATTTTATAGGATAACATTTTGGTACTTAAAAGTAAGAAATTATACACACAGAATAAAACGTTGACAAAAATAGCTTTTATTCCAGATTATTCTGTAATGAATTGAAGTAAATTTCAGAGGCTTTATTACAGGAGAAAGATATTTCAGAATATATATTTTTTTAAGAATATGATTTTAAATTAAACACAAATTTAATGTGTATTTTGGAACCAAATTTTCCTAATCTAATAAGGTATCAATCATGTTATGTCCCGAATACTGTTCCTCATATTATAAGTGATTGTCTTGTATTTCATTTCTATTGTCTCACATTTCTTAAGTTATCTGTTTTAAACTCATATGACTTGGGATTAGGAACCACTACTTGTTTGAGTTGTAAATCAATATTTGATTTTTATATAATTAAAGTTTAAACACAGACATTTCATATCTGTGTTTAAACCTTAATTATATAAATTAATGTCTTTTTTTTATAATGTGGCCCAAAAATGTTGTGAAAATTTAAATAAATATTTGGGGCAGTATATTCAGATTTTACTCTATGAAAGAACATTCATGCACACAGAATGAATAAAACGATTTCTTTTGTAATGACACAAACACTACAGTTATGTATAATTCATTAAATAGTAAAAACGCTTATAAATGTTCACCATAGAACAAGGCCGAGCACATTATCTAGCCCTTTCATTCGTTGATATTTGAATATTTTTATTTACACAATTTAATCACTTTATTCATGCACTTCTTAAAGTTAATGTTTTTAAAAAATATGCTTGTGTCGAGATGAATTACAAAGTAAAACCGAGGTTCTGGTGTTGGCTGGAAGAAAAAAGAATCAAATTTGCACGACAAGGCAAAATAACAGATTCTTAAGCAGTACTCAAGATTTATAGATTGTAAAATTTTCTATTTCCTCAAAATTCTGTTTTTACTCTGACTGTATCATTTCTATTCAAATATAATTTTAAAAATAATATTTTACACATATTTTCAAAAATCAGATTATCACTAATATAAGTTTTGGGATGTGTCTTGTTATTCACAATAGTCAGAATTTTTTCTGCACTTCAAAGTAAAGTAAAAATTGGATTTGATTAGTATATATTACCTTGGGGAAAAAAAATCAATGCCAGTTATTATTGAATTTGAAATTGTATATAGAATTTACATATTCACATCTGTTTTTTTTAAATGCTGTTGATTCCTTTTTGAAACATTATAATCAACTTATGATTAAATTAATTAATTTTGTTTGCAAAACACATTTAAAAAACCTTAATTCAAGGTACGAAATTGCACCTGCTTAAATCATAAATCGCTATATAACTGGTAGATCTTAGTTATTTATCTTGATTAAAAGGGAAAATAGTTTAATCCAATATTGCTTTATTTTTCAAACAGAATCAGCCTGATAAATATAAAGTGTTTATATATAAAATATACTATAATTCAGAAGAGTTTAATTACACTTTAACTATTCACTTTTATTTTTCAGAGCGTAATACAATACTAAAATAAATACTATTGTAGAATAATACAATATTGGGGCCTTTATTTTTAAAATATTAGAATCAATTGATGATTTAATGATACTTAACAATATTAAAACATGAAATAATTTGAAATACAAAGTAAGTTAATCAAAACAAAAACCTGAAATGACCGTTAACAGCTCAAAAATGCATCTGTTTAAAACAGGAAATAATTTAAAGCTTATTTCAGAAGTATACAAACAAACGCCAGAATCAAGTTAAAATAGGCTTACCTAGCGACATTTTAACATTACAATTAAACGAGAGTAAGTCTATAGATATTTAAAAATATACTCATATTATTTCCTACCAAATGTAAATAATTGAACAATGTGAGAAATACGATATTAAATACATTAATCGAAATAAAATTGATGTACAAAATGTAAAAAACTAGCACATAGAAAAATACGATGTTAACGCATACCACACCGGTTTGTTTTTGTATACATATATATTGGTAAAATTCTTAATATTTTGCTATGTATGATTTATGACCAATTTAATTACATGGTGAATGTAATAAATGTTTACCTTATTTTGGCAGATTATTTAAAGAATATAGTGTTATAAGTTTTACGCAATTTATTTAGATACATAATAAATCATACTATTTGATTCATTCAGGTCAAAATTGAACTCAACTTTAAGCAACATGTGCAAGCGCCGGAACATTATGGTAGTTGCTGCTGCAGTAGAACATAAGAACAGGTCAAAAAAAATTGAAAAAGTCTGTGTGTATCATGATGCCAATTAAGTGCTAAAATCACATAATTTAAAAATTCTGTTTTTAAAGGTGGCTAACCATAATTTCTCCATGAAATAAATTTTTGTCCCAAAAGCACTTTTTTACAGACCAATATTAAAGTTAGTATTTTTCAATTTGGAATAATTTTAGTTTTATTTTCTGTTTTAAAACAGCTGGCATGTCTTGAAATAGGAAAATTTACAAAATATTTTTGTAGACAATTAATTTTTTTAAGGAAGTAAATTCAAGTAAATTTTAAAATACTTTTTCAGATCAGAGAAATTACAAAGTGAACAAAATCAATTAGCAAAGTGAAACATGTTAATCAATTTCAATACTTTTTTTTTTATTCTATATTCCAAATTTTCTGTACAATATGCGGCATTATGTATAAAAATTAAATGTACGTACAAACTAATGCATAATGGATATTTTGTCTTAATAATGAACTGATCCATATTGTTTAAATTAGATTTATGTTATTGTATAATACGTAATGCAAAAAAAAAAAAAAAAAAAAAAAGCCAAGCTTTCATAGGACCATACTGCTTTGTTTAATTGCAAACACTTGTGATATTTCTAAAAAAAAATCTTCTTAAATTGATATTCTTTTTTAATCATAAGGTGGCAAGCTCTGTTCAAGTAAATTTTAATCCACTAACACGAATTAAAGATGGCACATGTGTTTTGTAAAAAGGCTTTGAAATGTATAACAAATGTTTTGGGATCTACGTGTTTTCAAGTTCATAATTCAAAGCAGCAAGAACTTCTATGAAGATTGGATGGTTTAAAAGACCAAGCAGAAATTCTTACATATACTAGTTTATACTATAATGGTACAGTATATTCCAAAAATATGGCTGTATTAATTGATTGCGTAGATGACTTGCCTCTCATTCGAAAAATTACAGAGTTGTTTCTACATAATGTTGATGCATATTTAACATATTACTTATTTGAAACAGCACTGTTTATAAAGCATTTCCACTCATATTTAGTAACTTCATGAGACGTTGTTGATTTAAAAGAAGTAAAAAAAAATCTGTTTAATTATGTACCTTTACATATTTGAACTTCCTATATTTTAAATGATACTTCATTGTACGCTACATTAAGACATAAGCTATGTTGTAAGAATGGGGATGGAGTTGGATTATAATATGTATTAGATAGCAGTGTTCATAAGTGATTTTTAAAATGACATGCTTTCATCTGTAGAAGATAAGAAATTATACTATTTTTTTTTAATATTCTTGTGTTCAAAATTATAAATATTTAATTTTTGAATGTCTGATATGTATGTGTATGATATTCAGAATAAATTTTTCAAAAACATGATATAGTTTTATTTTTTCTGTGTCCAGCGAATCATTAATTTTAGGTATTAGCTTTGTTATGATATTAATTCAAAGGGAAATATATATTAGATGAAAAAAAAATGCTGTACACTAAGTTTTTTACTAAGGAAAATCTAACATTCATCCTAATGTTTTCAAGATATTTGCAATAACTTATTATTAAATTACTGAACTTTAAATGAAACTCAATTTTCTGCATGTATAGGATTTTAACAAAACTATATATTGCTTCTATGAACTCTTGGGTTAACTTTGATGTGAAATTGGACCCCATATCGCTGGTAATGATATTTGGGATTTCTGTTTTCATAAATATATCCATTAGTTCGTCGCTTGTAGTTTTGACAAACAACGATCGAAGAGGAATCGCTTCCGGCCACCTGGAATGCCGGTCTATCATAACAAGACAGTATTTGTGTTTTCTGGCCGACGGTGGATCTATCTCGCCAATTATATCAACATTCATGACCTCGAAAGGTAAATTTGGCTTAAGAACAGGGGTTATAGGTATTTTGTCCGCAGCTTTCTCTTGGCTTCTTAATTGACAATTGTTACAAGATATGCAATATTCTAAAATGTCCTTTAAATCAGGCCACCAGAAGTTAAAATGAATTCTTTCACTGGTCTTTTTAAACCCCATATGACTTGCAAAAACAGATACGTGAGCCAATTTAAATAATTGAGGTCTTCTAATTTTAGGCAAAACCAATTGAGACACCTTTCCCCCAATTACTTTATCATCGTGGAACAGTAGATAATCTCTCCAATAAGAATCTCCTTTTCTCAAAGTAAATTCTTTTCATACATCTTTCAAAGAGTCACATTTTAACTGCTGCTCTCTCAATAAAGCTCGTTCACTCACTCGATTTTGATATTCGTTTTCCTCTAGGGTAGGAAATAATATTTCCAAACATAAAAACATTCTTCATTTTCTAATATTTGCTTTCCGCACTCTGCCTTTCCTTTGGTAATGAAATCAGACTTCTGCTCCTGACAGCAATATCTATTAATCTCTGAAGATAATTCATCGCTTGACCTTGGATTTTATTCGGATCGCTGCTAACACTTGAATTAGTTCAGAAAACGTTTCGTTGTTTTGGGTTTTTTTTTTGTCCAAAACTGAACTCTGGAAAGAAGATTTTTTCTCCGAATACGTCCTCGTTCCTTTCATCCGAAATGAGATCTGAGTTCAACACAGTTATCGTCGATCCGGAATCAATTAAAGCTGTTGAACTTTTTTCGTTGACAATAATTTGAGCATATTGGAGATCACCCATAACTAATTTTGGTTAGCTTGATTTTTTCTTACTTCTGGTTTCTAAAAAGAGCTTAATTCAAATTTCAGCCGTTACTGCCTGACCATCTTGCGTGTGTTTATTGATATAACCATTCATTCTTTACGTGTGTTTATTGATATAACCATTCATTCTTGTCGCTTTGCATTTTTTTAGACATTTCTTTCCCAGGTGTTGCAATCCGCAAATATAAAATTGTTTCGTTTATATTTTTATATCTTCCTTCTTCGGAGGAAGAGAAATATATATCCGTACAGGTAAATTTTTCTGTTATTCCCATGGCGGTCGTTTGATAAATGCTGAATACTCTCTTTTTAAATTTTCTCTCAGTCTTCTGTTGACATTCGCTCTGACAATTTTTATAATCGTCTAATTTTGAGGCAATTCGATCTGGTTTTTTGAAATGTGTCCATTCGTCAATGAAATGATCATACATTTCTGGCAGAGTTCTCCTTTTGATTTAGTCAGTTATCGTATAAATCTTCAAAAGTTTTAATTTGTAAGCCTCGAATCTATTTGTGAAAATAGTTAGTCTGTTCGTATGATAAATCACCCCAAGTGATATCTTGTTTTCTCTGATGCTTCACAAACGATTGTCTAAATTTCTCTAGTGTTAACTTTTATCGTTTCAGAAGAATGTCTTTTACCTTATCGTAATTTTGCGTGTTTTTTTTTTTTCTTCTTCTTTTTTCGCCTTTGCGTGCGATGATGTGTGCAACATCGTATGACAATAGTCTAATCAAATGAGAAGTCCAATTCACCTTTTTGACTTCAACTCTTAACTTGTCAAATAACACTAGGTATAAACTAATATCGTTATTCTTTGGATCGAATTTTGGGAGAAAGTTTTGCAGCTCTACTTTTGATCTTACAACAAATTCTGAATTAGTCGTTTCGCTCATTTTAATACTTTCGTTTCTTAAGCGTGATTTCTGGATTTCAAATTCCCTTTCTTGCGTGCGTTTTCTTTCATCTTCCTGTTTTTTCTTTTCCTCCAGTTCTTTTCTATGCTCTATTTGCGTATTGAGCAATTCTCTAACAAACTTTTTCTCGTACGCTTCAGTTTTAAAATAGCATTTCAATGCCATTACTGCCATCTCTGAAACATTCTCGATGCCTATTTTTCGAAAGACAAATCCTCTTTTTCTCCTTTTGCTCGGAAAGCAATTGCGATTCGCAAATCCACGGAATCGGGATTTTTACAAAATTCACTCAATTCCGAATAAACTCAAAATTCACTATATCCTAGCAGATTGAGCCAGTGTATTATTTGGTTGGGGTTCTAAGATGCAATGAAATGAGTTATGACTTTTAAACCTTAACAAAAACTTTTATTGAAAACTAAAACAGGTTTGTAGCACTCCCAGGGAGGCCTACATTACTGCTGTCATGCTGCGAAAACCTTCACTACCTTCCCAAAATTCTCTTTCTTCTTCCTCGCGGGCGATGCTATCAGCGCAGGCATCTGAATCATTGCTCGGAGGAGATGGGAACACTACAGCTTTTATAGTTATTAAACAAAACCCTTTCAATCATATACATGAAGAGTTACTGAAGAATATAGAACGTATAGATTATCTGAGCGAATTTTTTACGAGAAGTAAACATTCTCAACATTAATTTTATACTTCGGATAAGATCTTACTAATTTTTGAGAGGAAAATATAGCATTACTCTCAATCAATAAAAGAAAGGAAACTATTCTAATGAGCAAAATATTTTTCTTAAATATACGATGTCCTAGCATATCTCAGGAACAAACAGCATTTGGGCAGAAGGTTAAAACATTAGCGTCTTAACATTTGATTAAACACATAAATATTTCATAAAACATTTACATTTTAGAATCTTTTAATACAGTATAAAGAGTTGAACAAGAAGACATGTGGCACTCTGAAATGAGATTTTAAAAGGACTTCAAGAGAAAATTTAGGAATTTCTTCCTCTTAGGTTGTGTATTTCTCAGCAAATAAGCTTTCCGTAGAAACTTTTAAAAAAATCAATTTTGCTATTGA
The DNA here is from genome assembly GCA_019974015.1 of Nephila pilipes. Lineage (NCBI taxonomy): Eukaryota > Metazoa > Arthropoda > Arachnida > Araneae > Nephilidae > Nephila > Nephila pilipes. Next base: position 26,230 of record BMAW01093680.1, read on the forward strand.
GAATATTTTACCATAACAACAGGGATCCTTCCAAAATCCTAGGAATAATTTCTTAGGTGTTAGCTTACTTAAAACATTTTATCCTAAGTAATTACTAAACAATCAGTACTTTATTAGCCATCCAAGCGTTTTACTTTTTTGTGTAAAGCTTTCCCGAAAGCGATCTACTTAAGCACAGCTAAAGGTCACGAAAAGTTTTCGCTTTCCATTCACAAAATCTTCAAAAAAGCAGGATGCTCCTATTCTTTTCCTTTTTAAGACGCGGGTGGTCGACAACAGCCCCTTGGGTTGGGCATTTTTATTACTCAGGGGAGCATTAAGAGGAGAGCGACTACAATTTGAGTATGGGGAACAGATTATTCAGATCAGAACTTGGAAGGCGTTCGACCGATTTGTTGAGTTTCAACAAATGGAGAATAAAAAAATACCGCTTGAAAAAAAAATAGGCGGGTTAAAAGTTGAAAAATGTTTGTTTACCTCAAACAATAGAAAAATTCTTTTTTCTGTCTATTTTAAAAACTTTCTTTAAGAAAAAAAAATCATTTTTATTTTAATATTACTATTTTAACTCGGAAAAAGCATCCTATATTCATTGTTGAATACGAAACCAAGAAATACAAGATAGTTTGCATGTTTTGAAAAAAGTAATGATTAGTACAATGCCAGCTTGGCTAGATTCATACCATCCGTGCCCAGAAATAGCGCCGCACTCGGGTCATTTTCACACGCTTAGCGTTTACCCATGGCCTGTGACTATTGGCAACATACTTCACATTCAATAAATAATTTTAAATTTTAACGGAGTATATATTTTTCAAAATGTGAAAATATTTCTAACCATCATCGACCCACATTTAAATTTTCACCTTTCCGTTCCTTTAGTGTTTTCAAACTTTAAATACATATTCGCATTATATCTTTAAACGGATAATTGTCATCGATAATTACATCTTACTTATCAATTATTACAAATTCGGCTGCGAAACTTTTTCTCTTTTAATTTTGTCTTTCAGAACTGTACACTTAGAACACTTTAGTTCAATGAAGTTGAGAGATATTTCCTCAAAGTATTCATAACAAATTTTGTACGCAATTTTAAAATTTAGAAATGTATCCATAATCCCAGGATTATAACCCTACAAAATTTCTAGTTTATTCTTTAGTATTAACGGTAAGAATTAATCATCATATCTCGCACTATATTGCAATAAAAAAAAAACTGTAGCTGAAATGTTATATTTAATTTCTCGGGTAGTTTCATAGAAAAATAATGTCTGGCTGTAGAGAAAGCAGAATGTATGTTTTGATCTATATAAAGGGTGATGTTTTTTTTTCAAAGTGTATGACATTTTTTCCAAATTTAAATAACATGATAGAAGTGGATCATATAACTTCAAAATGCTCTCTATTTGTGCGTATGTGTGCTGGTTTCAAAGTAAACCACCTTACTTTTGAATAGCCGAGGAGATTTTTGTATTCAATATCAAAACACAAAAATGCTTACGATTTGCTTCTCAAACTGTAATGGGCATAAAATATATGTCTCAGTTCAGTCTAAAGTAGCACAAGTTTAAGGTTATCAACTAAAATGAACGATGAAATGAAGAATCAATTAAAAAAATGTATGGAAATATTGGATTTAAAAACTTAATACACAAATAAAATATCGCGATAAAACATATTATATGGTATTTGATGATAATCAATAACTGTATTAAATGTGCTTTTCTTTTTTTCGTTTCATACAAAATTATGAGTTTTAAATAATTTTGTTAACTTGGACATTGAAGCCGTTTCTAGATTATTTTTTTTTGTATTAGAATCCATATGCTTTGTAATTAAACTTCGTGCAACACTCGCAATAGAAAATGCGCCATTGCAGATTATACATTTAAGCAAAGAAATGTCATTTTAATTGTTGTCTTAATAAGTGGAAACTCATTTTTAAATATTCTTTAAAACGTTTTTTTTTTTTACTCCTCTTTGGAAAACCCATATTGCTCTGCAAAAAAAAAAAAAAGCACTAGTAATATTTAGCTTAAAATTGTGCCAAATCACTCTCGTTACTTGAAGGGGGATCCCCGAAATGATGCAATCCCGTTCGGTAAACTGAAAACATATAGCGGGAATACAATTCCCTACTGAATAAGCGAGTCCAAACTTTTTTTAATGATAAAAACTGCATTTAGATGGGATTAGTTTTTATTAAAGTCGCACTAGAAGCAACACGAAGGCCATTGGCGACGGACTTCGCAGCTTTGAACTTCGGTCAAGTGACGAGGACGACACCTGAGCTGGCACCCCCTCTTCTAATTTCCACACCACGCTGACGGAAGGACTTTGGGCCCCGACAGATTTAACGTGTATCAGCCCCGGCTACACGGCGGGTCTTTGGCGGCCAAGGATCAAACCTGTGACTGAATGAAAACCGCCGGCCACGAATCCAAAAACATGACAACTATGCCACAGCGGCCACGAAATTTTCGGCAGATTGCATTTTGAAGGATAATATTGAATGCTTTCCTAATTTGCATAATATTTTAGAAGACAGTAACGCTAATCCCGATAAAAATTAGTTTGGTCCAACATTTATCAGATCTGCAAGAAACATTTCTTGAATATTTCTTTGTGGGTAAAGAAAAATTATCTTAGATCCAAAATCCTTCTCATGACTGTGACATCTCTCCAAACTCCCAAAAAAGAGAGAACCACAAATTGATATATCAACCGACACTTAATAGAAGCTAAATTTTAATCAAATTGATTTGATGCATTTTTAGATAGACATTAGAAAAGAATATCCTGAAATTACCAAAAGAGCTATGAAACATCTAATGTCGTGTGTTTCAACATACGCACATGGAAAAAACTTGAAAAAAGATAGGATGATGAAGATAACATAAGGTTGCAAATTTCAACAATTATTCCAGACATAAAAATACTTTGCAATAAAAAAACAATCGCAGCCACATCATTAAAAAAAATTTCTTTTCATTAATTTGTTATAATTTAAAATATTGTTGCTTTTGTTTATTATTCATAGAATATATTTTAGAAAACCAAAAAAAAAAAATTATTATTAAAAAAGTACCCCTTTAGCTACCTTACACTTCATTATCTTATCAAGACGTTTCTATTATGGCAAAATAGAGATGCAATATCAATTTGAAGAGGAAAAAGCTCTTCGCGATATCCTATCTTTCCTTCTCTTTGATCAAGAGGTAAGAAATGGTAAGCTTAAAATGTTCCCAAAGTTTAAAAGGTTAAATGACCCTGATATATAGCATTTGTAACACATTTTGCTTAAAAGAGGCTTTTGGTCTGCAATATTTGACTCTTTAAATAAATAGTATGTTCGTATACTCATATCTTTATATGATACATCCCGTTAAAAAGGTATTATTATTAATACCTTTTTAACGGGTAACTTATTGATTTTGAATATTTGAACAACAAAAACATTAAAAATGTATGAATAATTTGTTATATATTCAGGTAATTAAAATAATAAGATAATATGACATGAAGTGCGACTCAATAATTCATTTTTGAAAGAATTATTAATTTTAGACATTAACTTGAAAAGCTGTGTATAAGTAAAAATTTACCTGTTGACTCTTAAAAATTTCATCATCCTTGTAATATTTTCTTACAAATACAAATTGCTTTTATTTACTTAACATTTTGTACTTTATATATATATATATATATAAAGACAAATTTACGTATGAATTTTCCCCCGTTTAGTCACTGTCACCCATATATTCCCCAGACAGAGTTCATATGAATCTCTTACAGTACTATTATCGTATATATAATAGTTTTTGAATCCCAATAAATTCCTGATTATTAACGTCTAGGGATTTTATTTTTTTTTTTGTCTGAATTTCAGTAATACGTAAAGGTTCCAAGTTTTCAGTTGTACTTTAAATTTAATTTTTCATTTACACCCTCCAAAGCGTTATAAGTGGATATTAAATCTATGAAATGTTGTTTGTTTAACGAGCATTAAATTTCTTTAAAAAGTTTCTTACTCACAGTTTCTGATACTTTTCAATATTTTAATCAACAATGTAAAACAAGTAAAAGAAAAGAAAGATATTAGTTATTTATTTCCCTCAAGATAAATATTGATAGAACAATAAAATTGAAAATAAGAATGAAAAATTATGGGCAGTTAATCTATTTTACAGATGTATTTATATTGATCTTTTTTCCTGATAGTTAAAAAAACCCAAGTAATCCCCCCCCCCTCCTTCTTAGCTATTGTATAGTTGTGACGTTCTTAAGCTTAAGTGATCGTTTTCATTCACTTGCTTCTTTCGAAAATAATGTATTTGAGATCCACGTAAAAAGTTATTTTTAAGATATTTCCTATCAATATTCAACTAGATTGTCAAATTAATTTCAGGAACGACTGCCTCTCAATTTTAAGTGAAATAATTTGATTGATCTAAAGGCAAAGTCTGCCTCATCCTTCAACAAATGATTTTTTCAAAATGAAAACATAATTGTTTTATGCACCTCAAATAAACCAAATCAACTTACTGAATCCATATCAGTATGCCAAGTGTTCAATGAATATCATTGAAATACAGACAGATAGAACAGCTGAATTAGTATTTCAACCAACGAAATGATTATTCCATGATTTCCACATGCATCTAAAACTGATTATTTTACATCAAAAATTTATTTTTCTGAACAATTGCTCAAGATGATCTAAATCAATGTTTAAAAAAGTTTTGAAGCAAAAATATACTACAAATTTAGATTCCCAAATATAAAAGATTTCCAATACGTAGTTATAAAATACACAATTTTTGAAGCAATTTGGAAAAAGGTTAAGCACTAGTAGATTTAAGATTTATTTAGTCTTTTGAGCTGAAAATATTTATATCTGAATGGTTCAATAGATATTATAATGTTTCGAAGATATTTTCAATTAATGATCTCGAATGTTGAAGCTTTTTACAACTCAAAATATATTCACACTGTTATAATGTAATATAGAAGATTTCTACACATATAATTTGATTGCATTCGCGATTGACTGTGTAAGTAATATTTGTTATTGGACTAATGATTTTTTAGCAATTTACACTACTGGCCATTAAAATTGCAACACCGGGAATAATTGATCTGGCGAACGATAGAATCGCATTAAAAGAAGAAGAGGTTAGGATATGCAAATGATTAGTATTTCAGCGCAATTAGGGACGCAGGAGAGAGAAAAGACATCTGAAGCACTGTACAAAAGAAAAGTTGTGTAGCGGATTTTCCATTCGGAAAGCTCATTGTAAGGTCGGAATTTGTTCAGAATATCGTGCTATGCCTCGAATAAGAAGAAATGCTTACCAACAAGAGCAGGAATTCTAGAGGCAGGATCGTTGCCTATCGAGAGTTTGGATAATCGTTCCGTGAAATCGCCCGTCACACTGGTCAAAATCCTACCACTGTCATACGAATATGGAATCAATGGGTTGCTGAGGGTCATTATGAACGGTATGCATGATCTCCACGCTCTCCCATGACTAAAGTCTGAGAGGATAGACATAATGTGAGGTCGATAAAACCGTACAACCACATCACGGAATATTAGCCAGGAAATGGGCATGTTTTCAGCACGCCCAGTATCCGCTCGTATGTTGCGACGACGTTTGCAGCAGCGTGGACGACGACCATTACTTCGGTTTCCCTTGGGAATGCAGTATAGAGAGATGTTGACTCTGTTGCACCGTAGGACAAAGCTGAATACATGAGTAGCCCAATGTCGTCTTTTTAGACGAGTCTTGGTTTTGCGTGCAGAATTCTGTTGGCCGTATATGTGTCTGGAGGCTCCGAGGAGACCGCTCGTTGCCTGCTTGCCTTCGATATCGGCATAGGGCCCTGCAGTGGTGTGATGATTTGGGCAGACATAGGGTATTGCACATTTCTAGTTTGCATCGACGGTAATTTGACCACAGATCGGTACATTTCTGACATCTTAGGTCCAGTGGTTGTGCCCTACCTTCGAGGCTAGCCAAACACCATCTTCCAACAAGATAATACAAGATCGTATGCTGCACGTTATGTTCTGACTTTCCTCGATACACAGGATATTCGATTGCTGCCCTGGCCTGCACGGTCTTCAGATATGTCACCATTGAATACATTTGGTCATGGGTTGCTGAGAGACTGGTCCACCAACCTTCTCTTGCTAATACGTTTGACGAAGTGTGGCATAGACTTGAAGCAGAATGGAACGAGTTGCCCGTTTCTGTGATCAAGCCCAATTTTACCTAGATAATAGCCGTTTTAGCTGACAGGCATGGCCGCTGTTTCTCTGCTTTCGCCCTTGCGAGATCCGTCACTATTGGCGACGACCTCGTAATTTTGAACCTCGGTCAAATGGCGAGGACGACACCTGAGCTAGCACCCCCATAACATGATAATATATTGTAAGTTTACCTAATAAATTAATTTTGTGAATTAATACATTTTCAATGGTCTGTGAACTATTCACTAAATAAATAAATAATATTTATGCATTGTAAAAACATGTTATTTATAAAATTACTTTAGGCATTAAAGTGCACAATTTTATTCAGATGAATATTTGTTGCTAATCGGATAAACTGAAACTGAAATAAATGTTATTTCAATCGCACTTATTAAAAAAAGATTGCAAAACGAAAGTTGAAGAATTTTTCCATAACAATCTTTAAATTCAAATCAAATTGACTGATTTATTTTAATTGAGATAGTTTAGTTCAATACGCACGTAAAAATAGTTTTGTTACATAACTTTTAAAAAAGATTCAAAGATAACAACATTAATAAATTGTTGAATCATATATTTGTTTCAAAATCAGTCTTTATTACCTGTGGCTTCACGATATTTCATCACAAAATGAGACCAGACTCGGATAAAGTTATTAAAAACGCAATTAAAAGTATCCTGGTAAGCATTCATTTGCTATATTTAATGCTATTACAAATTTTTAAAATAAAAAACTAAATAAGATTCAGAAAACAAATCTAATTAAATTTCCTCATCAGTTTTATAAGCAAGTAATGAAATATTAAAAATGAAAAAATTCCACTGTAAAGCATTTGAGAAACGATTAATGTTAAATAATGAATTCATCGCCTAAACAAAAGAACACGTACGAGTACTACTTTCTCTTTATTCCTATACCCTTTTCTTCTCATCTCCTCGTTTAGATACTTAGTAAGTTCCTTATAAGAAATCAATACCCCCCACACTCTAAATATCTCAGACTCAAATAAATAAGTAAAAATAGCTTCTCGCTCAGAATCTCAATCCCTTACACTCACGGTTATCATTACTCTTGTAAACTATTAAGCATTCTTTTCTCTTAAGTTGGATAATACTGATCGAGGACCTCAATGAGTCAAGTTTACGGCAGACATTTATCTTTGTCATGCATTAACTTAACCTATCTAACCTTCTATAAAAACACAGATTTGTGAATAGTGGTTTGAGATCTTCAGCTGAGTTTGAACCAACACCAACAAAGATCATATCTCTGGTCACTTGATGAAGCCAAGATCTCGTTTATCGACCGCTGGCCGCTTTGGAGATAAGATGTTACTGATTTTCACTTGTGTTTCCTGCTTAGGAATAGTAGCGGTACCATCTGGAGGAGTTAAACGTAAAATCGAACATCTTCAGAAAGTAACCGAAATATGGGATACGAACTCAAAATATACGAAAAGGAAGGACAACTCAATTGACAGAAAATTTCAGAGATTTTCAATCGAACTTCAAGAGCTGCATAATGGTTTGAGAAATCAGGGTTTGAGGAAATACTAATTCCAGCACCACAAATTGGTGGATCAGATTATTATACCAATTCCCCGATTTGGAAGGTCAAATTCTTTAATTCCAGTTCAACAAAATGGAAGATCTAATCATTTAATTTCAACACCTCGATTCGGTAGATCTAATTATTTAATTCCTACTCCTCGATTCAGAAGATCTGATTATTTAATTCTAGCATCACACATTGTGAGATCTAATTACTTAAAAACGATCCGACCTTTTAATATCGGCACCCCGCTTTAGAAGATCCAGTTACTTATCTCCAGTACCATGAATAGGGAGCTTTATCTAATACCAATTCCTCGATTTGGAAGATCAAATGCATTAATCCTGATACTCCGATTTGGTGGATCCACTTTCATAATTCTAATTCCACAAATTAGGAGGCCCGATTTTTTAATACAGACATCACGACTTGGAAGATCTGATTATTTAATTCCAGCACCACGAATCGGAAGATCTGATTATTTAATACCAATTCCTAGATATGGAAGACATGACTCATAAAAATCCGAATTCGGAAGATCTGATTATTTGATTCCTACACCACGAATCGGAAGGTCTGATTATTCAAATCCTACATCCCGAATCGGAAGATCTGATTATTACGCCACAAATGGGAAGATCTCATTATTTGATTCCTACACCACGAATCGGAAGGTCTGATTATTTAATACCAATTTCTAGAAATGAAAGACATGACTCAGCAATATCACGATTCGGAAGATCTGATAATTTAATTCCAACGCTACGAATCGGAAAATCAATATTTGATTCCTACACTACGAATCGGAAGGACTGATTATTTAATACCAATTCCTAGATATGGGAGACTTGACTCATCA
>BMAW01093680.1:34912-106314 GCA_019974015.1 Nephila pilipes
GAGACTTGACTCATCAAAATCCCAATTCGGAAGATCTGATTATTTAACTCCAGCGCCACGAATCGGAAGATTAGATTATTTAATTCCTACACCTCGAATAGGGAGATCTAATTACTTAATAGTCATTCCTCGAATTTAGAAGAACGAATTCTTCGAATCCAATTAGGCCAAAAAATATATTTGAGGAATATTTAAGAATACTGACGGAGAAAAAAAATATGCAAAGTGAAAACTTTGATAATTATAGTGCATATAATTCTGCAACAAAAAGAAATTCTGATGGCAACAGAACAATAATTCTGTATCCAAGGCCTGGACGAGTTGCGGAGATAAAGTCAGAAGAAATATGCGAAGAGTTAGAATCAGTGAATACGAAAATGAAACAGCAAGCGAATGAAACTCTCATTCCACAAATTAGGTATGGGTGAACTTTCAAAAAAAAAAAAAAAAAAAAATTAAAAAAAAATAAAAAAAAAAAAAATATTTAAAATTATACTTTTATGTAAAACGATATGGAACTATATATTTATGAATGTGGTTTTAAGTATAATATTCATTTTTGAATGAACCTAATTTGATAAATTCTGTTTTTATCAGATTTTTGTAAATACAACTCAATAAGCCTTTATATATGTGTAGTTCATCAAGAATTAATATTTTACGATTTTGTCACTAAAATTGCTTACAGACAAAAAATAATAATAAAATTGTATAAAATATAAAAAACGGAGACGTAAAAATGACACTAACATGAAATTCTAAGATTCAAATCAAATTTCCCTTTCATCTGTCATTTACAATCAATTAGTTGCTTTTATTTAACTTAAATATATTTGGAGTGTTTTATTTCAAATAAGTTATTTTGTTATCCTAAAAAATAGAATAATATGAAATAAAATACATTTATAGATGATGCATTATCATTGTTTGATCACAATGAATGAACCTAAATGTCGATAATTACAAATAGAAAGTGTAACAATATTTTAAAGTAAATTTTTCTTCATTTCTAAATTTTAGAAGAAAAAAGAACCCTTGAATTATTACACAAAAATATATATATACAGGGGTTGGACAAAAATATGGAAACACCTTTTAAAAAACATGTTTCTTTGCTTAATATGGTGTAGGAAACCCGTTGACATCCAAAACAGCTTGCAGTCTTCTCGGAATGGATAAATACAGTTCCTGTATGTGGGCCAAGGGAATATTATACCATTCTTCCTGCAAAACGGTGGCAAGTTCAGATAACGATGTTGGCGGTGGATAACGAGAACGCACTTTCCGTTCCAATGTAGACCACAAAGGTTCGAAAATATTCAGGTCTGGTGGCCAGGTGAGATGGGACAAATCCTCCTCGTGCTCAGAAAACCAGTCCTGGACAATGTGAGCTGTGTGAACAGGGGCTTTGTCGTCTTGGAAGACACCATCACCATAGGGGAACAAAGTTTGTACCATGGGATGAACTTGATCTGCCAAAATGTTCACATAAGTCTTGGCAGTCATGTGCCCTGACACAGTTATCATGGGGCCAGCAGAGAACCACGATATGGCTGCCCAAACCATAACAGAACCCCCGCCATGTTTCACTCTTGGCAACAAGCAGTCTGTATTATAGGCTTGAGATGGCGTTCTCCAGACGTAAACTCGGCCAGAAGTGGGAAACAATGTGAAAGAAGACTCGTCAGACCATATTACACGCTTCCACTGCCCTATAGTCCAGGCTTTATGACTTAAACACCACCTTTTCCTGTTACGGGCATTAGCATCACTGATGAGTGGCTTCTCAATTGCAGCACGGCCAGAAATTCCCTGTTTATGAAGCTCCCTTCTAATTGTTTTGGTACTCACAGGGTTCTGTAACACAACATTCATTTCAGCAGTAACTTTTGCAGCTGTGGTCTTCTTATTTTTCGTCACAATTGCCCTTAATGATCGTCTGTCACGATCACTCAGCACACACTTTCGTCCGCGCTGTGATTTAGCAGATGATGTTTTTCCGCTTTTCAAATATGCGGAATAAATCTTCGATACAGTACCTCTTGAAACACTAAACACCTCGGCTACCTTGCTTACGGAAGCACCTACCATACGTGCTCCAACAATTTGCCCACGTTCGAAGTCTGTTAACTCTGACATAATGCAATGACAACCTCACGTAACAGTACTCCGACAACAACTGAACTGTTTAGCACATTTACGAAGTTGTATAGGTGGCGTTAGTAGTCAAAAACGCCATCGCCACCTACATATTTCATTAAAATCAATCTTTCTTTTCAAACTTGCATTTTACAAGGTGTTTCCATATTTTTGTCCACCCTCTGTATATATGAATCACACAAATCTTTCAAAAAATAATGGCGACTTCAGAATTTATAATAAATACATCGAATTTGTCACGAACAGTTTCATTACATGTTGATACATGCGATTATATTCCTTTTCAGATCAACCGAAATATCTATAAAAATAGCCAACAAAAGTAAGTAAAACTGAATTGATGTACTTGTGTATCTTTTACAGTTAATGCGTTTTTTCAACTAAACTATTACCTACAATTATTCTTTACTACACATAAAATGTCTAGTTGAATGAGTTTTCTTTTCTAAGAAATCTGGAAATTCACTAATGTGAGACTTAGTTGAATAATTTAAAGATTCAGACACAAAGTACATGAAGAACGAAATAATGTATTCGAGTCGTGGTGACGTTTAATGGCACAAGAGTCAGATATGGCTCTGTTGCATCAAACGTTGTGCAACTATGATCTAGTGGTTTGAAAAAAAACGGAGGAGAAAAAAAAAAGATAAAAATCGGTTGACAAAAAGGAGGATCGAAAATAGAGAAGTATCGCTAGGGTATCCCGTGTTAATTAAAAACAATTAACATCAAAGAAAAGGTTCTCTCTCTAGGGTACTTACCTGAAGACTGTAAGCCCCTGGGATAACGAAATAATACACAAATCAATGCTTTGAATCTCAGGCAACAATACTTATTAATGTGCCTTGGTGATTACACACAATGTATAATCTGATTTAATTTCCTATTTTCATTCGATTGTAATGAATGCATGAAATAGTCAATAATTCTTTTTTAGTTTAATAGTTAGCGTGAATAATAAAAAAATAATCTTATTCCTAACCTTGTAACAGTAAACTCACAATTCACAAATAATAAATGTTTTTCAATACGCGATACAATTTTATAAATAGATGTAAAAATAAATTATTCCATTTGATGTTTGAAAGTATATATATAATGCAAATCCCAAACAATGACTACTTCGAGAGATTTTACATGTGCCTATATTGTATGTTAACACTATTTTAATTCAGTGATAAAATATAATTTTTAATGGAGTATTACATCATGAAGTTCAGTTAGATAAATACTAAAATTCTTGTAAAAGGAGAGATAATACAAAAATAAATGCTTTATTATCAATGAATTCTTTTATTAATCTACGAAAATAGTTTTTTTTTATATAATTTTACAGAACTTGAAAGACACACACAAAGGGGGGGGGCTGTGCGAGTAGCAATTAAGAGATAATTATTTAGTCCTTTTTTTAAAGACTCTGCTATTTTATTTCGATATCTTTAGTTAAAAAGGATTTTCATTTATTATTTTAGCAATTCAGAGGATGAAAGTTACTTTTTGTTTCCATATTACAAGTCCTTGAAAATACTACAATGTCTAATAATGAGTAAAATTAATTATAATTATGATTTTTCTAAAATTTCTATTACTATGGATATTCATAATTCCACTCATAAACTTTCTTACCTTCCCACATTATTTTGAAACTGAAAACAAGCTTCATACGTTAAGTTCACTAAATAATATGAATGAGTGGGTGATAGTGAATTTTAATTACACAAGAACCAGATAAGGCTATGCAGTGCCCAACAACATGCAACTGTGGTCTAGACGTTTTAAAGAAAAAAATGGGAAACAAAAAGATAAAAAAGTTTGACAAGGAGAGTCGAAAATAGAGAGGGATTATTGGTGACGGATTCGTCATTTTGAACCTCCGTCAAGTGACGAGGACGCCACTTATGCTGGCACCCCCTCTCCTAACTTCCTCAACACACCAACGGGTGGACTTTGAGCTATAACATATTTAACAAGCATCAGCCCCGGCTACACGGTGGGTCTTTCGTGGCATCAAGGCTCGAATCTACGACTCGAAGAAAAACGCCGGCCTCGAGTCCGCTACCATGATTACCGCGGTCATGATGCCCGACCCTAGTTCACTAAATAATGCACACCCCGGAACAAACACTTTTGGGATACTTTAAAATAAATATTGATATATACTATTACATAAATAAAGTAAATGTTATTTTTAGCCATTGGTTGAGTTAGGGTAAAGAATAATTAGTAATTTAAGACTTTTCAACAATTACTATTAGATATACACAATGTAAATAGTTAAAAAAATATTGATTGAGTGCTTTTGTGTTATGAAGCTTCTACCGACTAGGTGACTGAAAATTTTAGTTGCTGGGCAATATTTCATGAGAAATTATTTTTTGAATTTTATTCAGGAAACATTAGAATTTTTTTCATTGCATTAATAATAATAATAAAAAGAGTTGTGGCTTTATTAAAATTAAGATAGTTTTAAATCATTATAGAGTGCATTGTCAATAAGCCTTGAAATAGATAATAGTAACATTTTGTGTTTTTGAAATTAAGAATAAAATTTTTTACAATGCATAATCAATATTAAGATAAGTCTTGAATTGTAAACTGGTGACAATTAACTATTCACTTCACATTACACTATTTAGAAATCGAAATTCTAGGAAAATTAGCTTTTATGTCTGAGAAAATGGCTGAAATTTCTTTTTAAAAGAGAAAGTTGTGTTGTACCTGAAAATTATCTGCAACAGCACTCTGGTTGATTTACTTGCTCTTGTGCTGATTGATGTTACTCAACTACTAGGCAACTGCCTGCGGCGGCAATACCACCTGAATAAGAGCTCAAACGAGCCTGACAAAAATATATTTCGATTACTAGAATCAAGCAAATAAATTAGTAAAATGAAATACAGCAGGAATTGACAGGATTCAGGGTATTCCTGATTATAACATGTGAACAGTGGCAGCTCAAGCCAGTGGTACATCAAAATCCAAATTTCTTGCAATATTCGGTGTTTACTTCTACTATCTTTTATTGTTAAAGTCAGCGGAGTATGGATCAAAGGCAAAAGGGATGCCACAGAACACATCGCAAAAGATTTTATTTATTGGTATAAATGTAACATGGGATAGTCACTTGTTAAACATTCATGAGTGATGCACTTAAGAAAAATTCAAACTCAACTAAAGCAACAAATACATATGTATTTTATGACATGCTTGAGTGAGTGAATGACTGTGGATTTTAATGGCGCAAGAGCCAAAGTAGGCTACACAGTGCCAAAACATTTGTTAAAATTAAAATACATTTTAAAAACATGAAAATGATACGCATTGATGAAAGAGGTTAAAAGGTGACTTCAGATTTGGTGTAAAAGGCCAATGCATCTTAAAAAGGAAAATTATGGTGGGAGTTTCCCCCACCATAACATGTTGAGAACAAAACAAAAAAATTAAACAAAATGTAATTATTTTTACTATGATATTTTACTTATTAATCCTTCAAAAACCAGATCGTTGGTAATCTTAGCATGATCAAACTTTCTTTCAAAACACTTTTATGGAATAATTTTTTTCCCTCTACTTTCCTCCATTTTATAAAGCTCAACGTGAATATTTTACTTTAAACAGATGAGAGAGGCATTGAATATTTAAGACATCACATTTGCCATTATTGTAACACACTAACAAAACATAAAAATAATTTGTGCATAAAATATAATTAGTATGACTACAGAACTTACCTAATCAGAACTGAATTATTTATGTTCTTGGTTATAAAACTGCTGTATTAATACTAGAAAAATTGATACAAACAATAAAAATCAAAAATTACAATGATATGTAAATATATTTATAGTTTTTTTAATTTTTCAGTGCGAGAGATTGTTTAGTTATGTCACTCTGAAAAACAACACAGGAGGTATTCACAATGGATCTCGTAATTTTGAATCTCTATCAAGTCACTTGCGGATGTCACCCGAACTGGTTATGCAGTAAGGTAACACGGTAAAGCTATAATTGAGATCTAAATTGTAAAAAAATTGAAAATTGATAAAAAAAGGAGGGTCAAAAATAGAGAAGGAATGCTAGGGTACCCTGGGGGCCCCTCATCTGTGTTACCAAAGACAGTAAATCCCATGGGAAAGAAAAATCACACAGGTGTGAGAAGGTCATGATGCCCGTACCTACCTAAAAAAGGCAAGTCCTTGAAGGCAACTTCACACTATGCAACTTCACACTAGACTCGAGATCTGGAAAAGATTTAACATGCATCAGCCCAAATATACAACAGGTTTCTATTGGCAACAGGGCTTAAACCCATGATTCGAAGTAGACAATGCAACCATGACTGCTAGGCTACCCCCACAGCCCCACTAATTTTTGAATATATGTTCGAACAATATCATTCATAGGGATTTCAGCTTTGCTGGGTACAGTTTTACTGCAAATTATTATAAGTCTAGGTGATTCTATTTCTTGAATTTTTCTAAAGAAATTGTTCCCTTTTCACATGTGTACAGTGAAATTTACAAAAATATATATTAAATGAAAATTTTTCTTACTTTATTTTCTTGTTGTATTCAAGATTGAAAGTTTGGATTTTTTAATTGGATGACTTATTTTTTCTTAACAGTTTAATGAACTAATGCAAACTTAAAGAAATATTTGATTTTCAAATAAATTTATGCAATTAGTTTATGAAATAGCAAGAACTACTATGAATAAAAGGTATAAAAATAAATATTAAATGATAAAATAAAAATTCCTGCTTAATTTTAGGGAAAAAATTAGAATGAATCTTACAGCATACAGTGGTTAATATAAAATATTTTTCAAAGTCTAACAAGTAGACTATATTAAGAATAAAAAACTTGGTTCATGCTTAAAATAATATTTTATAATAAGAAAACAGGCAAGAACAATTGTACACAGCATTATTTTTCAAACAATCATTTACCAATATTATGTTTTATAAAAAATATTCTAAGATCTTACAGAATGTTTAAAACTTGGGAGAAATTAGATTGCTAACATAATTAAGTTGAACACTATATCATCTCCTACGAAAATCTTGTATTTTAACACATTTGCTTTCAAGTAACATCATGACCCCCGAGGCACCCTAGTGATCTTTTTCTTTCCCATGGGGTTTACTGTCTTTGGTAAATATGGGTGATGCACTCCCGGGATACCCTAGCGATCCTTCTCTATTTTCGACCCTCCTTCTTGTCAACCCCTTTATCTTTTTTTTAACTTCACGTCTAGACCACAGTTGAATCTTGTTTGGTGCAGCATAGCCATATCTGGCTCTTGCACCAATAAAATTTACATTCACTCACTCACATTGCTTTCAAGTAAAATCCCTTTGACCAACCACCATAACATAAACACAACTACAGTTGAATTTACAATTATATTTCATCAGCCAAAAACCTCCAATTCTGTTCAAAATACAAAGAAATCAATCTTCTTCCTAGAAAATATGACACCACATAAATTGGTCTACATGTGGATGGATTTGAATGGTTATGATAATAATAATAGCAGATAAAATTTAGCAGCGAAACAAATTAGGAAAAACTATGTTTGATTTTTGCTTTTCTTCAATTTTTGGGAACAAATAAATCATAGTTAATTTACATATTCTTGATTATTAAGTTTCAGTTTTATTAGGGAAAAATCAATTAAAAAAATGCACATTTCCTTTACAAAAATTTGCCTGTTTTTCCAGTCACTCTATTACTACAACCTATATATGTTAGTTTAACTTAGGACTTATTCTTATCCACAAATTAATATTCCTTGTTTAGTTGATTTAATTTTTTATATTGAATTAATCACAATAAATATGCTTTTTCTCGGTGTATACATTAATTTAATAATGGTCTTACATAAGCAAATTAATCTTAATCAAATTAATATGAAAAACACTATCCTAAATTATAATTTCTGACAGATTAGTTCATCCCACAATTTTTTAAATTTCAACAACCTACCAAACTTAGAAGCATAGGTTTGATTTTACCTTTTGACTTCCTTATAAACAATAACTTATATAAATGATACTAAGTTATAACAGTGAAAAATCGCTGAAACATCCAAAAGATTATTTTTTGTTTTGGAAGTGTGTAAGAGTATAAGACAAAGATTCAACAATTACAAAATTATAAAAACTCAATATAGTGAGGATCCCCTTTTAGAGTCCTCACGGTAGGTGATCCACATCTCCATCACTTTGACGTATTTTTCGATAGTGCACTTAATTTTAGAAATGAAGATAATTGAAAGATTCAAGATTAGTTGAATAATGATTTCAGTCAAATGTTCACAGAAAATATAGAAAGGTTGGTTAACATTCAAGATGCCTTATTATTGATGAAATGAGTAACATAAAATCCTGTTGAAATAAACTTGTATATATAATAACTTTAAAAAAAGGTTTTATGAAAATTGTAAATAAATGAGGAATGCATTTGAAGTACCATTTATTCAGATCATTTTGGATGGGAAATGTCATTACCAAATCACAGGGGGAAAAAACAATAAATTAAAGAAAATTATATAACTGAATGACTGTCATCCCAATCAAATATCACCAAAAGAGATCAAACATCTAGATTCTTCCTGGAAAATCCTTACAGAAGATCTGTCATATGCATCTGTCATGGATCCATTGTGAATAGGATTTCAATCACTAGTTTTCTTTCTCAGCTGCTGCCTGTTGTCATTGAATTGGTATCTTGTTAAAGCTGCTTAACTGGTTCACCATTTTGGACAGAAGCAATAACTTCCACAATCTAAAGAAATAAATATAACAATGCATCATTTAAAATATTGAAAATTTTAGGAATTCAGAAAGAATCAATGAATCCTCAAATTGAATTCTTAGAAAAGAATTTTTTTTTCTTCTCAAAAATAAAAATAATGTAAAATTACCTCTAAGTTTATAAATATTAAAAACAGGCAAAAAAATATTCATTTGCCTTTCAGCAGCATTCAAAGTTTCCTACAAGTCAAAAATTAACGTATCGTATATACCAAAGATCTAATTTTAACACCAGAATCACCAGAGGGGGTAATTTTGATGGCAAAGTTACTTTTAGGCATGATTATTATTAAACTGTTTATGTCAGCTCACTGAAATTTCACAATTCGAATCATATTTTTGGAATTGTAAAATCTGAAGTACATCAGATTTTTTTTTTTTCAATATTCTATAACAAGCATATAAATTAATGTTCTACCTAGAATGATCAAAATACTAGAAAAGTGTCCTAGTGACCATATAGATATAAACCATCTGCTATAGAAATATCCTCTTTCTTCCCTCCACAGTTGTCTTTGTTCCATTCGTATATATACTTATTTACTAAGCCTTTGCCAAATGAAAGTGAACCAGTAACATTGTTTCGAGCATTGAAAATTTCATGTCTGACAGTGACCTTTTCAAATGAACAAAATTTAGATGAAGGTTTCAAGTGTATGAAAATTGTAGTTATAAAGAAAATAGTAATTCAGATTTCTCGATTCATTCTAAAAGTGAAATTCCTGAAAAAGCTTGCACTCTTCGGAAGAAAAAATGGATGATGAAAATCTTATGCAATATATTGTTAGTTCTTCAGATAATCTTCTTGCTTCAGAAGGAATTAAAAAGAAAATTTCTGATCAAAGTGTTATGTCTTAGAAATATACAGCAGGAAAAGTATTAAAAGGGAAGAAAACAGGATCTACTCCATATGCCAAGAAAAATATTGGAGGAAATGAAGCTTCATCCTGGCATTTGCTGTTTTCCAAATCCATATTGACACATATTCCGAAATATAAGATTGAAGAGACCCGACACCAGTTGAAATTAGATTCATCAGGCATATCCTATTATGGATTTGGATGCTTTTATTGCACCAGTTTACCCAAAAGGAACACTCTACTGTTCTAAATTGAATGAATGGTAAAAATATATTCAGTGCAATGATCACAAAACTGTTTCCAAGAAATTCTACATTTCCAATGGTTTGACAATAAATCGGCTCTGCTTAGAAAGGACAAATTTGCTCTTGCTTCCAAGTTACAGTTGTCATTCACGTTTCACAAGTGAAACTATTACAATTGACAAACAACTGTCATTGGGTGTAATATGTGGGAAATTTATATGGTTCATTACAAACCTGATAAATTTGGATTTAATTTAAGATTTAGGATAAATTAGTAGGACAAAGGAAATAAATCTTATCCTTACAGAATTTCAATAAATTATTATATACAGTAATGAGAACATGAGAGACAATCAAAATAAAATTTATTACACAGCTGCTGCAGATAAAATTAATTTTCTGAGCATACTATTTACCCACTTAGAGGTAACTCATAAGAATAACTCATTACTGAAAAAGTACTTCAGATTTTAATTCTTTTAAAATCCTCTCTCTTTTCGAATTTTAGCTATTCCGATAGCAGAAATTAAATTATTTTACGCCTTCTTAAGATAAAATCTGTATTATTCATGATAGTCATCACAAGGTTTTTATAATTTGTGCACATTATCCATAAATAAGAACTTAACTTTTGAAATGATTACACTTAGCAAATTTGTTAGAGATCTCCCTTGCATCCGAACAACATCAAGACATCTATACTCGTGAAAAAGGACAAGCAACATTTCTGTTTCTCATGAACTTTGACCTTTTAGAGTCTGATTTCTCCTGAGAACCAAGAACACCTCCACTTCAGTTTAGCAGGTGTCAATTCCTGCTATGGTTGGAGTGCTTAGGATCAATAGGTAGTTATTACTTTCAACAATCCAACCAAAACAAATGATTATGTCTCATGGTTTTGGAAGAGGAGTGATCATTTTTATTCTACCCAAAATTCTCAAAGAAATGGGTCGATAGAAGCTCTACAAAAGGTTAGATTAGAATATTGTGTACAAATACATAGCAATGCTTTTGTAGCATGCAACATTCACTTAAAATGCATAGCAAAAGTAAGAGTGACAATCACTTCATCTTGTAAATATCAACTGAAGTACTTTAAATTCACTGTAATAAATATGGTGCACTCTCTAGTTATTATACATATTGCAACCAACCAAATTCTTTTTTAAAATCATACAAAATAGCATATTAGCACTCAACACTATTTGTTAATATATACACTGCTAAGTATATACTTCAATTTGTTCAAATATATGCAAATGATCCAACTCTTCAATTCCAAAACATGTTGCAATCAAACTGGCTTATTCAAAAAGATAATGAACAGAAAAGGTGAATGACAAGGAAATCAAAATGAACTTTTTAGCATAATTTTTTTTCAAATATTTTATTAAAAGTTATCCACACTTAAGCTTTTAATATTTTCTCTAACTTTTTTTAAAAGGTGATTAACTATTACACATAACACTTTAGTCGTAACTTAAAGAAACTTTTATTCACAGTAAACTTAAAAAGTTACAGAAAACATGAAAATTTACCTCATTGAAATCTGGAAATTTGCCTTTCTTTAATTTAGAATAGACAAGAACACCATTGACAACAATTTCAAAAGAAGCTATAACAAATTGAATTAATATTAAAATGAGATGTTTTGATATTTAAAAATTAAATCTTATACAAAA
The DNA here is from genome assembly GCA_019974015.1 of Nephila pilipes. Classification (NCBI taxonomy): domain Eukaryota; kingdom Metazoa; phylum Arthropoda; class Arachnida; order Araneae; family Nephilidae; genus Nephila; species Nephila pilipes. Next base: position 46,677 of record BMAW01093680.1, read on the forward strand.
AAAAATTGTATAAATAAGAACTTTTGCTCAAAACATGATTTTCAATCATTATATTGTAAAATGTCATTGGGAAACAATGAAAGAGGCTTCAAAGTTTCTATGGAATTCTAAAACTTTATACAGATATTCGTTTGCAACCCTCATAATATAGTATTTAAAAATTTTTTATGGTGATACATTTTGGAAATTTACACTTCCTGTTCAGAAGTTGGATAGATTAATAAGTAAATAGAGAACAATAAGTTAAAAAAAATATATTAAACATAGAACATGCATTTCAGTTATTCAACTCTTCAAATCCTTACTTCCTGCTGTGATGAAAAGGGTCGCTATGTAACATGGGATCAGATAACAAGTTGCGTTTGTCACCAAATTACTAACATGGAACATTTCCTTTCCATATAAACCGCAATTATCTTTTATGAATAGCAACTTGATAAAAATTTCTTTCAGGTAATAAGTATGAAATGATTGATTTGATTTTATTAACATTGCACTAGAAGCAGCACAAGGGCTATTGGAAATATGAAATGAAACAAAAAATTGAAGGCACTAGTCCATTATAGTGTTCCTTGGTGACTTTCAGGAAAAAACTCCGCTAAATTACAGTTTTGGATGTAGACAAAAAAATCGCCAAGTAGTAAGATTTATCGTCATGTTTGGTTGTTAACTCCTAAGGCTGCAGTCCTAAAGAAACAGCACTTCATTTTAGTAAAATATCGCTTGCCTGTTAACATTACCGATTTCCTATTTTTTTTAAAAAACCTATTTTGTTGCCTTTGAAAATGTCATTGACAATTTTCAGTTTACCAAACAGCGAAATGGATGCCATCTCTTTTTTTCCCCCAAGAGAAATGACTTTTACTGAAAACATTATTATGCAAAAGAGGTCACGTTATGAAGTTGTATGTTAATGAAGAAAGTGGCGTAACAAGAAACAGCGCGGCACGGCATCATGTAGAATCGTATCTGGCAGAATTTATGAGGAGGAAATATGTAGGGGAAAAAAATGCTTTCCATGAAATAGTGAACGCAATTTCGGAAATATGGCCTTTAATGCAGATAGATGTTCTAAAAGTTATGTAAATATTAAACTTCTAAATTTTTATATTACTTAATGGGATTAGATTTATCACTAAACATATAAAAGATTATTAAATAAAAATATTAAAAAAAAAAATTATATTATTTATTGGTGTGTTATTTCCTCCTCATATTTGTTTTCCTACATTTCAATTTGGCACATTTAACTAGCTTGGCGACAGTGGCGTTTTCTTAATTTGGCGGGTACCACTTTAATGGACAAGTACCAAATTGAAAATTTATATATGTATAAAGAAAACCACACAGTTGCTAAATTAATAATTGAAAAAAATGTAAGAGCATTTCAATAACTGGTTCAAATGAAATATAGCATGACTCTTGGGAGTTTTTTCCTGAAAGTCACCAAGGAACACTTAATACTTCACTTTAACCCAATAACTTTACATAAAATTTCATAGATACATTACAAATATAGATATAAAGATGACTTAGAACACAATATTTATCAGTTTTCACATTCCATTCTCTTGGCAACAATAGACACACTATTAACAAACTTTGCATTCCTTTCAGTTTGATTTTTTAATTGAAATCTATATATATTTGCTTGGATTTCAAAAAATTATACACGAAAAAAATCTGTTAAGAAACTTTATACATTACTAAACTTTTCTGATTATTGGTGAGAAAATGTGACCAGATATAACTGAAGAGTACCAAAAAATCTAATAAAAGAATCTTCAAAAAATGTACTTACATCTTCTTCCAACTTTTCCTTCTACCTCAACTTCAGAAGCTGCCTGAAGTATCATCTTCTTCAGCTTCTTGAAGCGAGGTTCATATCCTCATTCACCACTAAAATAAAGTTTCTGAATGTATTATGATAATATTAATAAAAAAAACATTTTAAACATATTTAAAAAGAAACTTCAGTATACTTCAATAATTATTCTCCTTTAATGAAAGTCTAATGAATTGCAATGAATAAAGTCCTACCTAAAAAAAATGTTAGAGCTAGAACTGAACTTGTAATTATGCAACTTACAAAATATCTAGAGACAGTGCTCATAATTTATTCTTCAAAAGATTTGCTAGATGACCCTCCTTTTAGATTCTACAAATGCTTTGTGAGCATAATTGTTTATAATACATGTATTGAAATGCAAAATAAATTAATATTTAACATATGACAATGTCATAAATGAGCTAATTTTTTATAAATTAAACTTTTTTTTTTCAAATTTACCTTTTCAAATATAAAATACCATGAAAAAAACAAATGGTAAACTGGTTAAAAGGGGTAATGTTTTCAGCCATCTGCAACATTTAATATCAAATTATACTTCATCAATAAAATTTGAAAACAGTTTTCAACATCAAAGAATTAGAACTTTTTAAAGACTTTACACTGTTTGAGAAAATAATACTTTATTGAATATATAAAATTTTCATAGAGCCAAATTCATACAAAGTATTTTACTCTGTTTTTTTAATTCATAACTAGCGCTTTGTATGTTCATGCATACCGTTAAGTTGAAAATATTTGAATCATTTTGTAAATATTTTCTTCATATATTTTGCAGTAAATTTAGTTCATTAGTTAAAATTTTATGCATGATAAGCAACTTTTTAAATAAATTTATTTCAAGTAATAAAACTGTAACATATGCATGAATGATAATGAATAACATATGTTATTCATTACAAAAAGTACCAAAAAGATAAAATTTCTAAAAAATTAATAGTAACAAAGATGATCTTTCAAATTTTATACATATCACTTAGAAATCATTTTTTCGAAAAAACTAATATCCCCTCCTTTTTTCTTCACTCAATGGTTTCTGCCCAGTAATAAAAGATTCATCTCTGCCTTACCAGGTGACACTGGTTCAAATACAATTTTTCTATTCCTAATAAAGGCAATTATACGTTACAAACATCAATTTCACACCATACTTCACACAATCATTATATATATCATGCAATCATAACAAATATCTAGCTGTTTATCACTAATACTTTAAAAAATAGAAAATACAGTTTCTTCAATGTAGATTATAAATCAATTAATCCATGGTTTTGTTTGAAAAACAATAGATCGGATATCATAAATTTAAAGAAATTCAAAGCCAGAATTCAAAATGTTCTTATTTTCCCTAGAGTTCCGTAATAATTAAAACCTTAAATATAACAGGGATTTCACACAGACCTTAAGAAAAAAAAATTCTAGGAAAATTCCAATTCCTTAGGTAAAAATAAACCATAACAAAAGTATTGAAACTTACCAATGCAATCAAAATTTTAAATAGAAAATCACATACAAATATAATCACTTAAGATTCTCTCTAAATGAAGAACAATAAATGCATCACTATACCAAATATATTGGCAGTTGGCGTGTAATAAAATTACTTACATCAGATGATATTTTATTCAAGGAAATTGCAAATAATTAAAAAAAAATCTACACATTTAATACAATTAAAACACAATATAAATATTAATTAGTACCAGTATTCTATGTCAACTTTCGCAGACATTCCGCTATTTTTACAATACAGCTACGTAGTTCCACCAACTTATTTCAGAACACTTGTTTCTTTTCTCCGCACACTTTGCCAAAAATCCTGCAGCTAATATTTAAAACAGTACTAACCCCTCCTCTCCCCCCGTTCAGTGTTGCCAATCGCAGTAAATCTTTAATAAGACTTTATTAGAAATGATAAGACATACTTTTCAAAACTAACAACAAATAATCCTTTAAGAGGCAACTTGGACAAGCTTCTACTTGTGTATTAAAATTGAAGAAAAATTAATCATATCAATTGTATAAAAACTTGGGGATATAATAGCCTTTGCATTGGCTTACCATATTTTTTTGACTTTAACAGAAGAAGCACTTTTGAAAGTACTTAAAAGTCTTAACAGTTTACTGAAACATTAAACTTTATTTATTCAATTGTATTTTTTATGACATATAACCTTTTTCAGAAGTGATTTGTTTTGTTTAATTGCATCATAAAATTCACATCAAGAAATTCTGAATTAATTTAGCAGATATTGAAAGTCTACACCTTTCTGCAGACTAAATGTTCTCTATAACTGAAACATACTTGGTTCTTTTTCAGAATTTGAACCACAATCTACCTGGTTCAATAATGTCCGTTCATCAAAAAAGGAATAAATATTTATGGAATCATTTATAATTTCGCTAGCATGTCTGCACTTTCTTCTAAATAAGATCAGGTGTAAATTTATCTACTGAAACTTATTAACTTTGTCAAAATTAATTCCTCCACAACTCGAAGTATTAGATATTATAGAATTATAAGAATTACCTACGTTTGAAAATAATTTTTATTTCTGAACCTTATTTTCTTTTAGAATGCTTAACGATTTGTCAGCAGCAGATTGTATAAATTTGTGGGATTTTCTTTCCTGAAATTGATTAAGTAATTCAAACTATGTCTGAAATACTTTTGTTGCTGTGATAGAATTAGCTTCCAATTTCAGAACTGAATTATTAAGTTGTTGTAGGTCTAAATCTTCGTCAGTCATAAAATTCTCAAACCTCGGACATTGTACAGGACAGCAACAAAAATCCGTGACTATGCGGGCTAATTCCTGTCGTTTGGTCAGCCTACCTTTGCTGCTCCATATCGCTCAAATACCGCAATGAATCATTGTTTAAAACCCATCTGATTCAAAATATGAATAATTTAAAAATTTATTGTGAGTAAAAACTTAATTAATTAAGAAAATATGTAGAAGAATTATCTGAATGATTAAAAATTTCATTGTTATTTACGAAATAAATAAAAAAAGAAATTGACGGAATCTCGTAATTTTGAACTTCGGTAAAATGACGAGGATGACACCTGAGCTAGCAACTCTAACCTCTCCTAAAAATCAAAGATGGAATTATTGTATAAAGTTTCTGGAAGAAATGAGGGGTGGGGTATACCAATACTATGTGCTAAGGTAATTGTGCTCTTACGACAGGGTTTTTAGATCTAAGTCTACTGTGAAATATTTTGTTAAGGTAAGCCCAACAATATTTAGTTGAAGATAATTTTAAGTATTCATTAAAACCCTAGTTCTGGATGAACCAAGGAGAATTAGTAATATTCCGAGATGTTTATTTTAAAAGAATTTGTATTTTTTTTAGATGAATGGTGGCTACGTGTTCCCAGATGGATGATTTAAATAGAATTATGGATTTGATAATTCATTCATAAAGTAGAAATTTTTCTGGGAAAGAGGACGAATGAGTGATGGTAAAATTTACAAGAGACAAACATGGCAATGTTGCGCCAAAAACAAGGTATAATTGTGCTCTAGATGCTTGAAAAAAATGGAAAAAGAAATGAAAAATAGGTTACCAAGGTGGGATCAAAATAGTGAAGGATCGCTAAGGTACCCCGGGGCGAGTCACTTGTAACAGTAAACTCCTTGGGAAAGGAAGACTTCCTTAGGTTGCCTAAATGAGTGATGCTCGTCCTAACCTGAAGACGGTAAGCCCTGAGGGCTTGGGAAAAACAAGAAAGGAGAAAGGTCGCACTTATGTATTTTTTGCTCAACCTTTGTTAGCAATGGAATTAATGTGTTTTGGTAAATACGAAAGATTATTGTAATGTTTTAATTACAGCTAAGCTATAACCGAGACATGTTGATAAAATTTATTGGGCTCATTAATTGACCCATATGTACAGATAGTTGTAAATTACACTTGTTAAGGTTGACTTGTTTGGTTTCAGGAAGATGTTAGATTGAAGTGCGACGTTAATAAACAATAAATCAATCAAATGGACAGTAATTTCAAACATTTGAATTACTGTAGGTTGATTAATATCAAATTAAAATTGTTTTTGAGCTAGCAAAGGTACTCTTGGGTGAAGTGCTCAAGACAGACTAAATGACAAGTTTCCCCTTTCTGAAACTAAGATATATTGGGCTCCTTTCAGCTACATTTTTTAAATAAGTAAAACACATTTGTCCATAATTCTTAGAGCAATAGAAACGGAGTGATAATTATTCAAATATGAAACACAACAAGCCAAATACTGCTATCATTAGAAATGGAGGATAAAGTAAAAACTTTTCCACAATTTCTTCTTTTAGATAATTAGAGTTCATCACCGATATCAGTATAGTCATCAAAATGAATTATAACCATGTTTAACTTGAGAAGAATTTCTATACATTTAAATAAGATTTTAACAACATAGAAACTTCCCTATCTGATAAGTGAATTTTAAAGAAAAATCATCTCCTTTTTCTCCAAGCACTCATTTATTGTCCAAATTGCCTACTTCTGTTTATTTCGTATGCTTGCAAAATAAAATTTTGAATGGGATTTTATTTTCTCATAGCTAAGATTTCTACAATTGTGGTAATTCGCTTTTTGTACTTTATCAGATATCATTGCAGACTTAGTCCATATGTTTGCTTGTTCATTATTACTGATTTGAAATCTTTTAGTCGTTTGAAATATTCACTGAGTTTTAGGAAAGCTGGAAAGTCTGAATTGTGTTTCTATAATTTTTTTGGATTGATTGAATATTTATTAATGTTACACTTAGGAGAAACTCAAGGGATATAGACAACGTACCTTATAATTTGAACTTCAGTAAAAAAGTAACGAGGAAGACATTTGAGCTGGTACTTCCCTCTACAGATCTCCACGTTGCGCCAACGGGAGGACCACAATCGATGTAATATTCATCAGCCTCGCTACACGGAGGGTTTTTAGTGAAATCTAACCACGACAAGAAGAAAACAATGCTGGCCGCTGGCCGTGACCATGACAACTAGGCTACCACGGCCACAATATTTCCACATTTCTAGATCGTAGTATCCCGCACCGACACGAGATTATTGTAATATGTGAATATGTTCGTCACAAGCAGAAAAGCGCCATTTGAGATTGTCAAGTGTCATTTAATTTCTTGCAATCCATTTTAAAAGATGCTCGTCGGCAACGACGATTGTGATTGTTCATTAACGTCACACTGAGAAGCAACAAGAAGACTATTGGCGACTGATCTTATAATTTTGAATATCGGTCAAGCGACGAAGATGGCATCTGAGGTAGCAACTCTTTCTCCAAACTTCCACATCACATGCCAACAGGAGGACTTGGGTCCCCGACGAGATTTAATGGTCATCAGCCTTGATATACCACGGGTCTTTAGAGGCATCATGGCTCGAACCCACGAATAAAAAAAAAAAAACTTTCGGTTGCAAGTCCATGACCGTAACTCTTCTAGGTTTTCGTGGCCACTGACTTGATGTAAAGTATAGGTTTGACTCTTTGTTCCTTGATTTTCTCAATACTTGTACATAAATTCAAGTATCCTCTATGCCAGGGTGGCCAACCTTTTGCATACCATGTGCCAATATTTTGACAGGTGCATTCAGAAGCACCATATAACTTGAACATTTTTTATACCATCTTGCGTTCATATTGAGGGTTGATAAGCAGATAATAATTGAATCTGCTTCGCTTAGGTGAAGAAAAGAACTTAATCACACGTTTAAAAATTTATTTACGCCAGTTTAATGAAGCACCAATCTACCTCCTCCTGTACAAGAGGGTGGTCACTTCATGACGATTGTATAGATGTCAGTGAGTGAATGTTAAGGTTATTGCCGCAATAGCCAGATGTGGCTATGCTGCGCCCAATAAGATTTAACTGTGGTCTGGGCGTGAAAAATTGGAAAAAAGACAAAAATTGGTTGACAAGGAGGAGGATCGGAAATAAAGAATGATCGCTAGGTAAACCCGGGGTGCGTCACCAGTGTTTACCAAAGACAGTAAACCCCATAGGAAAGAAAAAGATCATTAGGGTGCCCGTACTTTCCAAAAGAAGGCAAGTCCCCGTGGTCCCCTGATATAATTCCCAGGGGCAGGGTGTTCGGCTATACCCCCCAGATGCTGGGTATCCGTTTTAGTCGCCTCTTACGACATGCATGAGTTGCAATGGGACTATTCTGTTATACCAGGTCACCCCACAGGCCATGATGCTATAGATGCCAGAGTCTCGCGTAGTGAGGATAACTTTGAATTGCAATCATTGACACTGATAGCGTGATCTTCTCGGAACTTGTCTGTTCTCTGTATTTGCTAAAAGAAGTCCTGTTCCTGACATATGTTGAATAAGCTTTTTAATAGTCAACCTGTTTAACCTTTTTAGTGTTTACAAGAGTAATTAATTTTTTTTTAAATGATTTAATTATCGTATGTAAAACAATATCTATTACAGCACGTAAACATTACTAACCATTAATGAAACATTTCAGCCTTTTTGGATTCCGCTAGTCTCTTAATAATGAGTCTTAAATTTGTTACTGAAAGCGATAGAGAATACTTAAAATTTTTGAATCAGTTATTTTAACAGTTACCCCCGGGTGAGTGAGTGAATGTAAAGTTTATTGGCTCAAGAGCCAGATATGGCTATGCTGCGCCAAACAAGATTAAACTGTGGTCTAGACGAGAAGTTGAAAAAAAGATAAGTGGTTGACAAGAAGGAGGGTCGAAAATAGAGAAGGATCGCTAGGGTATCCCGGGGGTGTGCCACCCGTGTTAATCAAAGACGGTAAACCCCTTGGGAAACAAAAAGATCACTTGGATGCCACGGCGTCATCAGTTACCAACGGATTTACGACTTAAAATTTGTATTTTAGTTTTTATTAACGTAGCACTAGAAGCAACACGAAGGCTATTGGCGACGGACCTCGTAATTTTGAACCACGGCCAAGTGGCGAGGACGACACCTCAAAATTCTGTTTTTACCCCGACTGTATCATTTCTATTCAAATATAATTTTAAAATCTAATATTTTATACATATTTTTAAAAATCAGATTATCACTAATATAAGTTTTGGGATGTGTCTTGTTATTCACAATAGTCAGAATTTTTTCTGCACTTCATTTTACATTAAGACATACAAGTAAAAATTGTATTTGATTAATAAATATTAATTTGGGAAAAAGAAAAAAAATTAATGCTAATTATTATTGAATTTGAAATTGTATATAGAATTAACATATTCACATCTGTTTTTCTTAAATACTGTTGATTCCTTTTTGAAACATTATAATCAACTTATGATTAAATTAATTAATTTTGTTTGCAAAATACATTAAAAAAACCTGAATTCAAGGTACGAAATTGCACCTGTTTAAATCATAAATCATTATATAACTAACTGTTAGAGCTTAATTATGTAACTTGATTAGAAGAGAAAATACGAGGGCTATTCAGAAAGTAAGGAACGTTTGCGTCTGACGTCGCTAGGTGCGCGCCGATCACGTATATTTTGGTATCTGCGTTCTCGGCATCTCAGTCAGCGTCCGGCCATCGCAACGGGAACATTTCCACGCGTCCGTTTTTTCGATATTCAAATTTAAAATGTGCCCTGCAGTTGAAAATCCCACCAGTTGTGAGGTGTGGTCTGTGACACGGTTTTTGTCGGCAAAAAACCTAAAACCTATGGAAATTTATCGGCAAGTGTGTGAAGTGTACCGAAACAACGTAATGAATGAAAGTTCAATCCGGAAATGGTGCATTCAGTTTAAAAATGGCCGAACTAACGTTCACGATGAAGAGAAGAGTGGACGCCCTAGCATTGTGACTGACGAACTGGTCACTAAAGTTGATGAAAAGATTCGTGAAAACCGCCGTTTCACAATAACGGAGCTTTCGCTCAGTTTTCCACAAGTTTCACGGACTTTGTTGTTTGAAATTGTCTGAGTGGCTGAGATGGCAGGCGGCAGAATTCTATGACAAAGGAATTTCAAAGCTTGTCCACCGCTATGATAAGTGCCTGAATTTGTTTGGTGACTATGTAGAAAAGTAGAATTTTAGTGGCTCTTTCTGATGTATATAATAATTTTTTTTTCTTGTACTTAGTTTCTTTTTAATTCCAAAACGTTCCTTATTTTCTGAATACCCCTCGCAATTTAATCTAGTATTGCTTTGTTTTTCAAACAGAATCAGCTTGATAAATATATGAATAATTCAGAAGACCTTAATGACTTTCAAAATATTCACATTTATTTTGTAGAGGGTTTAGAATAATTACAATATTAGAGTGAGTGAGTTAATTTAAAGTTTATTGGCGCAAGAGCCAGATATGGCTATGCTGCGCCAAACAAGATTAAACTGTGGTTTAGACGTGAAGTTGAAAAAAAAGATAAGTGATTGACAAGAAGGAGGGTCGAAAATAGAATTACAATATTAGAACAAATATTGGGGTCCTTATTTTTAACATGTTAGAATCAACCGATGATCTAATGATACGAAACAATATAATGAATATTTTGAAATACAAAATAAGCTTAATCGAAACAAAAAGCTGAAATGGCCGATAAAAGTTCAAAAATGCATCTGTTTAAAGCAGAAAATAATTTAAAGCTTATATCGGAAGTATACAAACAAAAGCCAGAAGCAAGTTTAAATAGGCTTACCGAGCGACATTTTAACAACACAATTAAACGAGAATAAGTCTGCAGATATATAAAAATATACTTAGATTATTTCCTACCAAATGTAAGTAGTTGAATGTAAGAAATACGATATGAAATTTATTAATCGAAATAAAATTGATGTACAAGATATAAAAAACTAGCTCATGCCTAGATGTAAGCATGCCTTTCTCTGTAGTACTTTAAAACTTTTTTTTTTTTATTTTCTTGTTTCAAAATTATAAATATTTTATATGTTCCTGTGGGATATTTAGAATAAATTTTTCAAAAACATTATTTGGTTTCCCCCTTTCCTGTTTACAATGAATCATTAATTTTAAGTATTAGCTTTTTTTATGATGTTATTTCAAAAAAGAAATATATGCTAGATAAAAAAAAACAGGGAGGGGGTTAAAGTGTGAGTGAGTGAGTGAGGAAATGTAAAGTTTATTGGCGCAAGAGCCAGATATGGTTATGCTGCGCCAAACAAGATTAAACTGTGGTCTAAACGGGAAGTTGGAAAAAAAGATAAAATGGTTGATAAGAAGGACAGTCGAAAATAGAGAAGGATCGCTAGGGTATCCGGGAGTGCGTCACCCGTGTTTACCAAAGACAGTAAACCCCATGGGAAAGAAAAAGATCACTAAGGTGCCTCGGGGTCATGATGCCCGTACTTACCTGAAGAAGGCAAGTCCCTGAGATCCCTTGATAGGAGGGGGGGGGGTAAAAATTGCTCTACACTAAGTTTCTACTATGGAAAATCTAACATTCATTTAATGTTTCCAAGATATTTGCAATAACCCATAAAAAGACTGAACTTTAAATAAAACTCAATTTTCTTCATATATAGGATTTTATCTAAGCTATTATTGCTTTTATAAGCATAAATATAATTTTTAATGAACCAAATTGCTTCTAGAACTACTAGCTGAATTTTTTTACATATTTATTTTGAAAAGAATTTAACTCTCGAAACGAATCTTTTTTTGTTAATTAAAGATTTAAGTCACTCGAATGGATTGAAATTTGAAGTTCAAAGTGCAGTTTATGATGACATAATGGTTGCCTTTTTGTCTCTAAAAGTAACAGAATTGTTACACACAATGAGTGCAAGAATTGTGATTCGAAGTTTTGTGGTTTCATAAACTGTATGTTAAATAATATGCAAGATGAAGGAAAGGAAACTTGCAAATACAGGAGCGCTTATGTCCCTTACAATTTAAGTTGATTTACAAAAATGAATGGAATACATATTCACTTTATTGTTTCACATATTAATAGTGGATGCAGTAATAGCTTCAAAAATTAATTCTCGCAATAACATATTCAAAAATGAATACATGATGTACTCCTTTTTCTATTCCACACTCATATTTGATACACAAATGTCTTCAAAAATGAGTATGAAGTTACGATTTTTAGTAATTATCTATTACTAAAAATGTGCACGTGCGAGTCTTAAATTCGAATTCGTTGGGATCGGAGCTATTTTGAGTATGTGAAGTATTCAAAAGAGAGTACTTTGTACTAGATTTTGAATACCCGTCTTCCGCGTATAGCTTGGTTAATACGAAATATAGTTCGGAATATTTAAGCGAACCGCATTTGTTTTTGTTCCCCTATTTTTAAAATAGCGTAGTCAGTATTTTAAAGTAACTTTTGTAGTCCTCAATATCCAATAAATTTTTGAGAGTGCTGATTTCCCATTTTTGGGGGGATTTGAATACATGTAATGTTTCACATTCGATAAAGACATATGTTCAAATCTGATACAAACATTTTCTTTTTTCTCCGTGTGGTGGCCTCGACTCGAAGGAAACAGCGCCACCCTCGAGTTCGCTACCATGACCACTAGATTACCGAGACGAAATATGCGATTTCTAGATCGTATTGTCCTTCCCCGCAGTGAGATAATATGCGATTAAGGTACTCGCCGATAGAAAAACTATTTAAAATCGTTAAATATCTTCAGTTAACATATTTCTGACCATTCATTTTAAAAGATGTTCTTCGGCAAAGACTAATCAACACACACAAGCTTATGGTTATGATTCGAATGAATAGCCTCCCCGAAGTGGAATCTTATTTTACCAAATATTTTTGTGTGATTGATTTGGAGAAACAAACGTATTAAACCGCACAACGAGACGTTAACGAGCAAGTTTGGTTTTTATTAACGGCACACTGGAAGCAACACGAAGGTTATTGGTGACGGACCTCGTAATTTTGAGCCGCGGTCAAGTGACGAGGACGACAGCTGAGCTGGCACCCCCTTTCATAACTTCGACACTACATCATGGGAGGACTTTGGGCTCCGACAGATTTAATGTGCATCTGCCCAGGCTTCACGGCGGGTCTTCAGTGGCATCAAGGCTCGAATCACAACTCAACGAAAACGCCGACCGCGAGTCCGATACGTTATCCACTATGCTACCGTGGCTACATTAATGAGCAAGTTCTTGTATGAGCTGCGATTGAATTACGAAAACAACACATGCAAGTGGTTATTCTCACTATCAGAGAAGCAAAATAATTTCCAACTGTATCTGTCGTATGTAAATAACATGGTATCGCATTTCTGTCCTAATGAGATTGTTCCAAGTGAAAAGATTGGGTATTCTAATGGCTTAGAAGCAAGTGGGTTGTGGATTCGAATTCCCTCAAAGACAGTCACATTAAATGAAAGGCGCTTTATGTTAGAGAATCTTTAGGCTTGGCTGGATTCTAACAGAATTCCGTGAAAGAGGGAGAGTTTTTATTTTTTGTTTTTAACCTAATAGCTAAGCCGCGTGTCAACAGACTTCCTTCCCGTTTACTAATGTCACTCCGAGAAGCAACACGAGAGTTATTACAACGGAAATTTAACTTTGAAACTATTAATTGAAGACTACACCACAGCCAAGTAAGTGGGTGAGTAAATGTGAATGTTATTGGCGCAAGAGCCAGATATGGCTATGTGCGCCAAACAAGATTTAACTATTGTCTAGACGTGAAAAAATTGGAGAAAAAAAGACAAAAATCTATACCAGAGCTGACATCCAACTCTCGAAATCTTAACTCCACGTTCACGAGGATTCGATAGATATAACGTACTTCAGTTCAGTTACACGACGAGTATTTCGTGGCATCAGGATTCGAACACACGACTCGGCTGAACTACACTGGCTAAGAGTTCGCGACGATGACCACTCCTCTACCGTGGGTGACTTCCTTCCCTTAATTAATAGTGCAATATGTAATTTCAATGAACCTTTTCCCGATACACGTAGTTAACAAGCACAAATGATTGATTCTTCAGTAATAGTCATAACTAAAGCTAATTGTAATAATTATATAGAAAGGAATCAACAACTGAACGAGACTTTATTTACAAACGTCACACACGAGGGATATTCGCGACGGACCAATTGATTTTGAATCTTGGTGAAGTGACGAGGATAACACCTGTGCTGACATCTCTCTAAAATTCTACACCACGCAAACGGGAAGATTTGGAACTTCGGTAGATTTAACGTGAAATCAGCTCCGCTACACGGTGTCTAGAGTGGCCCCAGTAATAGAGAGATACTTTTTTTTTATGACGCAAATACCACATTAGACTATGCTGGCATCTGGAATCGAATCCACGACTCGACGAAAACAACGCCTACCGCGAGCTTACGACCATGACAGTTCGGATACTGCAGCCATACAACTTAACGAGAAGTTATAATTATAAGTTATTTAATGGATAGAAAGAGCATCTTTCCATTGGTTTTTAAAGTCCTATTTATGACTAATACATGTAAAACTGATTATATTGTATACAACTACAGAACCATTATGCATTATTTGTTAACTGTCGTATGAGGGGTATTGATGATTGATCTCATAATTATGAGCCTTTCCCAAGTGACAAGAGCGACATCTTAGCTAAGACCTTCCACTCCAATCTTCCGCACCTTGCCAAGGGGGGGGGGGGAGGCTTTGGGACTTCGGCCAGATGTAACGTGTATCAACCTTGCTACACAGGGAGTATTTGAAGGCTTCAAGACTCCAATCTACAACTCGACAAAAACGCTCACCGCAATCGTAAAATAGTCATTGCTTGTAGCCTGAGGTGGATACTGTGTTCGAAACTCAAGTAAGACTAATTTTCACTGAAATATACGTCTCTTTGGATAATGGGAAGGAACGAAACTGAGTTTCGATGTCTTTTTGTGGTGTGGTACAGAAATCAAGAGAAGGAAGTCCTAGCTGAAGTCTCGTCCACGTAGTTTGATCGCGGCTCAGAATTGGGAAATGCTTTGCGGATCGCCTCGGTGCAGTTGCAAGTTCAAACAATCTTCAGGGATTCTGAAAATTTTAAAAGATCTTTCTGGTGAAATAATTGAAATTTATTTGATGCACAGATAAGTTTTATTTTACACTTTTTAAAATCAATTTTTTTTGTAAAAATTACAATAAAAACATTTTTCAAATAAATTATTCTATAAAGCTCTTTCTTTTCTTTGGCAGGCCTTCTTTCTTATCGAATTCGCTCCTGTAAATAAAAAATAAAAGTATCGAAGTTATGAAGCGACAAAATCATTAGATCTTTTTAACAAATACACCCTTAATTTACAAATAAAGTAATTATTTCTAATTTACCAAAGCAGTAATTTTACATTTAAGGAGAAAAGTCACATAACTATTTCAAGCAAAAGTTATTTAATTTCAGCTATTAACTATATTTAAACTTTTTTGAAGATGTTACTGTAGGAATATATATATAGCCATTTCTCTTAAATATTGGGAAAAGTTTATTTCTCGCTTTCAGAAATATTAATAAAATGTGTAAATGAATTGCTTAAGGCTTCTATAATGCTATTTTGTCGATTCCTTCCCCAAAAAACTTGCATGAAAAGATTTTAAAATTATATTTTAGATATGAAGGAAATAATTTTTTTAAATTTTGTAGTGCATAATATTTCCTAACCCAATAAGAGCTGAAGGGAGATACAAGAAATTATCTTTTGTTGGCTAATATTTGAGTGAATTGAATATATCGGAAATGAAATCTAATTTTATAAGTCTTTCCCATTTTCCAAGAGTTTAAGTATTCACAATAATGAAACTAAAGTAAATGGAACGTAACGGTTAAAAAGGTAAAATCTACATTATTTAGTCCAGGAATTGAAGATAAATTCTTTTCGTAAGAAACAAGTTTATTTTATAGCCGCGAGGTTTCAATATTGCGTAATGAAACTGATATTTCGAAGGATAATATTAAAAGACATCAAGAAACATACTTTTTAAACTTTACTTTTCAAGAATGAAATTTAACCGTTTAAACAAGTTTTTTGTTACAATGTTGTGTTATTTATGTGGTAAAATATGGTTAGATTTATTTATTGTTAATATCGTTTACATTATCACTGTTTTCTTCATTTAAAATAATTATATTGTACATGAACATATATATTAACGCATTAAATTGTCAAGCTTCTAATTGTAAATACTTTTATATGAATCGAAACTCTAAAAGGAACGAGGATATAAATTATAAATTAGATGAGCATAAATTGTTTTACCTTTAATCGTTAAAAATTTCATTTCATTTTAATCACATTAGAATCAAATATATCCGTTTTTAATTGCAAAACAACTCTTTTGGGCTTGAAACGTAGTCCTCCAAACGCCGGATACTTTTTAATTGGGGCCTGTAAGAAGTAATTTGAACAGAGATGTACTTAAAATCGAAAGGGTAAAAGAACAAAATTTGCATACAACACTTGAAATTACAGTTCTGCGTAATTTCATGCGAAAATGCCTATATGAAATCAACAAAAACCTGACATATAGAACTGGTGGCACCAGTTTTAAATAAAGTACAATGTGTTGATCATAATTATTAAAATTTAGTTTTCAATCGCACAATCAGAATCAAATCTTCATTTAAAAGAACGTTTTCCAAAATGGTAATCTGTGATTTACAACATGCATTATATTTGAAAAGTTTGTGAATAGAGACTAGCTTCAATAGAGATAGTCAATAAACTTCCTTCAGTCTAAATGGGTTACTGGAGCAAAGTAAGGGGAAAAAAATAATAGTTAGTGCAAATTAAAGAGGAAGGGGGGAATCCAACGATGCAAAGTAAAGAAGGATAAAAGCCTATCTTCTCTCTGTAACTTAAATTATATTTATGCTGAATTGGATCTTTTAAAATTTGAACTAAACTATGAAATAAGATTGACATTATATATATATATACTATATATGAGCCGCTCAGAAGCCAATGCGGTTAAGTCCAAAACACAAAAATTGAGAAAATTAATGTTTTTTGATACATTAGTTTTTAAAATTCTTTGTTTATTAATTTAAATAGAAAAGTGTATAAAGTCTTTTTTCGAGGTGTAAACTCTGCAAAAAAAAACAAGATATGTACAGGATGTGTAAATAAAAACATAAGTATTTATTGAAATAATGACAGCATCTTAAAAATTTTAGGACTTATATCTTTTGGCAGCTGAAAAAGATAAGAAATTCTAATTAGAAGTAACGGTTACAGTTACTTGTTTTTCAGTGTTACCAACAAATATCGAAAGAAGAATAATTTAATTTTTATTTCATAGTTTATGTAAAAAAATATTGAAAAAAGGTGGACTTATTCACAATGGCTTCCGAAATTATTATATAATATATTCAGAAGCTATTAAAAAAAGGGCTGTCTAACCTAGAAAAAAGTAACCAACGAGTAAATCCTTTAATAACTAAGAAGATTATTATTTATTTCATCAAAATTTACAAAAATCAGAATATATCAAAAAATGGACTTAACCGCATTGGCTTCTGAGCGGCTCATATATATCTCTCCTTACCGCATTTACGACATTACTCAAGTACAGTATCAAACTAAATACCTTTTAATTTATACCTGCAACAGACCAAGTTACTTTTACCTCAACGCTTTCTGAAAGCCGGATATCGATTATTTAAGTGTTGAAGGATAAAAAAAATTTTTGACTAACTTTTTTTTAATCTTTCATCATTTTCCCTATGGAAATCGGTGTTGAGAAATTCTTAACACGAGCAAAGGGGGGGGGGGAATGTTAAATATCAAAATCAAACCTACTTTTTTTGGATCAGATGAAGGTACTTCAGGAGTTTTTGATTTACTGGCCGAAGCTAGTGCACAATTCTCTTTTAATCCCAGAGTGTTCTTTTCTTTCGCACCTTTTGCATCCTCATCTTTAAATGTAACAGTCCTTTTGACACTAGAGGCTCGCTTTTTAATTTTAGTAGCTGTAAAACAGAAATATTCATAGGGAATACTCCCACAAAACTTTTGTATCAATTAGGCAGTTTACTATGAAAGTAAAGTCAAAATTGTCGTTATATCAAGTTCAGTTTTGAGTAATTAAATAAAATCATACATGTATTGAGTGGTGTCTTTACCGTTCTACAACTCTTTAAAGTATAATTGACACACAAGTCTCAATTTCTAGAACATTGATAATGTATGGATATTTTTCATTCATACGGTTCATGGTTATATTGAGAGAATAAATATATTAACAAACTCTAGAAATAAGATAAATGTATAGTTTCTTCTATTCATACGAACAAATATTTAGCATATTTAGAAATATTCTAAACGAATCATAAGACCTATAAAAATATAACTTAAATTCACGCTTGCTTCAAAGCTTGAAAACATACTAAAATTTTTTTTCTATATAAATACTAGATTTCATTAAAATTCCATGTACATTTACTTTTCAGTCATAAGATTACAACGGTTGTATACCATATTACCGGGTCTAGTTACAAAGTGCACAATGTGTTTTTCTATCTTCTCTCTCTTTTTTTTTTTATTAAAGCATCCATTTTATATTTGTGTGAAGAAGTTTACGCCATAGATCTATGCTGAAGAGGGTTACGAGTCATTTGTTATTGTTAGCGGATCTTATGTATGTCAGACGAATATAAATGGCCAGGTAATGACCAATAAAAAAACACAATGAGCTATTGTTGATAGTCATTTCGACCCTTAATCAGGTTACAAGTTGATACCCGAGTTGATATTCCACTCTGCAAATTTTTGTGTCATGCCAAACGAGATTTATGAAGATTAAATTTAATGAGTAAATTGAACGTTTATTACATTACTCTAAGACATGAGGGTTTTTGGAGACTCGTCTCATAACTTGGAGTCACGGTCACAAGTGATGAGGCACCACTCTCCAAACTTCCATATCACACCGAAAAGAATGACAATGCTCGGACAGATTTAACGTGTATCAGCCCTTTGCATATGTTTTTAGTGAAATCAGGATTCGAGTGAGTGAATGTGAAGGTTATTGGCGCAAAAGCCAGATGTGGCTATGCTGCACCATACAAGATTTAATTCTGGTCCAGACGTGAAAAAAAAAATAAATGAAAGACAAAAATTGGTTGACAAGGAGGAGGATCGAAAACAGAAGGATCGCTATGGTAACCCGAGTATGCGTCACCCGTGTTTACCAAAAACAGTGAACCCCATGGGAAAGAAAAATATCACAAGAGTGCCTCGGGGTCATGAAGCCCTCACTGACCAAAAGAAGGCAAGTTTCCTGAGGTTCCCCGATATAATCCCCTGATGCTGGGTATATCCATTTAAGTCACCTCTTACGACATGCATGAGCTATAGTGGGCATATTCAGTCATACCCGGTCACTACATGGGTCAATCGGGACTCGAACCCACTATTGACGGATACGCCAGCCGCTAGCTCGCAACTAAAACCACTTTGCTACCTTAGCCGCTTGCCACACTAGGATCTTAGATTAAATGAGGACGAGAATCGACATCTCTGCCACTTTGGTAACCTGACCACAATGTTGCCACGCCGGATCCAAATACTTCAATTAATAACATTTTTACCATTAATTTTTCGCTTCAACGAAGTCACGTACCAACTTCAGCAATATTCACTCGTTTAACGTCTCTTTCATGATATTGTCACATCACATTTCCAAAAAAGTAGAAACGACTTCTCTAATTATTCCTTTAATAAATTATCACTACTTAATTTAATGTATTGAAAAATTAAATCAATGCATTTTACCCGCACTTTTCTCAGTTACGCTTTTGGATCTCATGATTATTTTAGGTTTCGACTGAAACGCGAAAGGGCTCGGCATCGTTCCTTTCATTGCTTTAGGCTTCAATGTTAATCCTGAATGTGCAGAATATTTTTGAGGCTTAACCTGAAATAAAAAAAAAAAAAGTAATTTATTTTCCGAATGAATATTAAATTAAGACATGTTTGCATTTTTATAGCAATATGGTCATCTCATGGATTTTATAAATGTTTGAAAAACATCTACTCAACTACACTCGAAAATATTTAAATCGGGACGCATAATCGATTGCTTTAACCTCTGATGCTATTTTCATACAATATTTGATGCGAAAGCTTCTTGTGAAAGAACCGTGGCATGTATAAATTAGTTTTACTACAAAAGTGTAGTTTTGAAAATACGGAGTTTGAAGTAAAGGATTAAAGAAAAGAGGAGATAGAGGAATTAACGAGATTAATAGGATCACTGTATTGAATCGAGCAATTTTGAGACGATACATTCTAAACGTATACCCAAACCTGATACCGTCATTAGAAGTTTACTCGAATCTGTTCCAGTTAATAAAAAAACTACCGTTTGTAATTAAGTAAAAATCTCTGCTGTATTATATTTGGTTGCGGACGTGATTAAATGAGCGCTCCTCATCATTTTGATTTAGTTTATTCTAAAAGTGAATAGACTTGGTAAATATATTTACTTAATAGTTATTACAACCATAGGTCTCTTAACAAGAATAACGAAGACAATACAAGATTTCTCTATCAATCATCAAACCAATATAGTTATAAAATTACTATTTCTGAGATTCTTTGAATGGTTTTTCATTATATTACCTTTAAAAATAGCGTTATTTAAAACGTTGGTAATGTATATAATTAGCGAAAAATGTTAAGATTTGTTTTTCAACTTGAAATTTCAAATGTTCAGAATTAAGAAAAAACCTGAAACACTTAGAACTAAAAGATTCAATCTTTTTTTTTTCAAGTAAATATTTCGTCAGAGTATATGTTTATTAGTATCGTACAGAGAAGCAACACGATGGCTATTGGTGACTAATCTTATAGATTTGAGCCTCGGTCAAGTGACGAGGTTTAGTTTTAGTTTTTATTAACGTCGCATTAGAAGCAATATGAGGGCTATTGACGACGGGTGAGTGAATGTAAAGTTTATTGGCGCAAGAGCCAGATATGGCTATGCTGCGCCAAACAAGATTAAACTGTGGTCTAGACGTGAAGTTGAAAAAAAAGGTAAAAATGGTTGACAAGAAGGTGGGTCGAAAATAGAGAAGGATTGCTAGGGTATCCCGGGAGTGCGTCACCCGTGTTTACCAAATACAGTAAAAAGAAAAAGATAACTAAGGTGCCTCGGAGTCATGATGCCCGTACTTACCTGAAGAAGGCAAGTCCCTGAGGTCCCCTGATATAATCCCCAGGAGCAGGGTGCCCGGCTATACCCCCAGACGCTGGGTACCCATTTTAGTCATCTTTTACGACATGCATGAGCTACAGTGAGACTATTCTGTCATCCCCGGTCACCGCACGGGTCGCTATTGACGACGGATCTCGTAATTTTGAACCGCGGTCAAGTGACGAGGACGACACTTGAACTGGCACCCTTTCTATACCACGCCAACTGGAGATTTAATGTGCATCAGTCCCAGCTACACGGTGGGTCTTTAACGACCAAGGCTCGAACCCTCGACTGAACGAAAACCGCCAGTCACGAATCCGAAACCATGACCACTAGGCTACCGCGGCCACGTCAAGTGACGAAGATGACATTTCTTTCTCGAAACTTCCACACTTCGTCCACGAGAGAACTTGTCTCAACCAGATTTAATGTGCATTAGCTTCGCAACACGGCGCGTCTCCAATGGCATTAGGAGTCAAGCTCTCGATACGACGGAAACAACGCCGGCCTTGAGCTCGCGATCCTGATCACTAGGCTGCCAACATCCCGCCAGATGAGGTCCGAAAATATTGAATTAAATGTGCAGCAAACAATCCTTATTTCCACAAGGTGCAATTTGAATTCGAACACATTGCTCAACTTTAATATTACTGGACATATAGCTTTTTATTATGGTCTCAGGATTACCGGGGACAGCAATTACGATAACATGGTAGTATATACCCACATTCTCTGCCAGCAATAACGCTTGAACCTAGAAGTCGCAGTTCTATTGATCACTATTCTGATAATCATACCAGCTTGTCCTGACCATATTGGTTCTTTCGAAACGATTTTATAACGTATTTCTTTGGTATATTAATTGAAGTTCAGCGAAGAAAAAATATTCGAGAGAAAATTCCCAAATACAAAACTCGATTAATATCCTAATAATATTTTAATAATACGTATAGACATAGTTCCGACACGACAATAATTTTTTTTTTATTACTTGGAGGTTAATGTTCCACTTATATACCACTTCCATGTATACGATTCTCGAGTCCAATGTTTTTTCGAAGAACCTTTTGAATGAATCGCTTCCTTTTAAAGCTGCTTGCTTATTACGCTCTTCGAGTGTGCGAGTTATAGTGAAGTCTTATGGTATAAGAACCAGACATAGCTAGGATGAGCCAAGGCAATGTGTAACGGATTTGGAAATTTAAAAAATGGTAAAAGGTAATTTGGTTGGCAAAGAAGGGTCGAAAATAAAGAAAGATCGCTAGGGCATCCCGAGTGTGCGTCACTCGTGTTTACCAAAAACAGAAAATCCCATGAGAATGAAAAATGAGGGAATCCTGGGATCCCATTCCCCCATCTTCTGAAGGCAGGCCCCCGAGGGCCCCGCTCTTCGAAGTATGCGTCCAATATTTTGAGAGCTACTGTCGTACATAGAAAGTTGAATTAAAACAAAGATACTCTTTCATATACCGATAATGGTAACTTAGGACTGATGTTTTTCGATTCTTGAGATGCCTTTGGAGTTAAGTTGGAGTTGGAGCCATTGTTACTTCCATTTTTTTCAGGATTCTCATTTTTTGTTTCGATTGTCAGTGCTTTCATTACGCTCGTACAATCTTTAGTTGAATTATCTGGAGAAAAAAAAAAGATTTTTAATTCATCATAGTCCTCAGGTTTATCTCGATGAAAGCTTGGTGAGTTAAATCGATAACTTTGTTTCAAAATAATCTAAACATTTTGAAAAATTCAAAAAAAAAAAAAAAACTTGAAGGTTTAAAGTTTTGATCTTTTATATGTTAATTACGTATGTTACTTTAATATTGCTAGAAAGTAAATCCATGCTATTCTTATGTGTAATACAAGATATATAAAGGGCAAATTAATCCTTCAAGACCTACCTTTTCGATCTTTGATTTCATTCTAATATAGTAATTCATCATCTTATAATTAAAATTTAAAACGTTTCCAGGTGAAGAAACTTATACATAGCTTTTTATTAATATAATAGGTTAACCATTTCTAATATTTTATGCAGCGGTGCCCCATAGTTCCGTTGCGACTTTAGCAAATTTGTCGATTAGCGAGGAGCTTACGCAGGGGATATAGGAGTGTTATAAAATTATAAATATGTAATAAACTTGCAAATTTATTCATGAAAAACATGCATAAATAAATGTAATTTGTTTATTTGGTTGTCTGGAGTGGTTGAGAATCGGGTTAAAGAAGAGAACGATGAAACAGATGTAACAGTTAGAAGAGATGAAATAGAAGTACTCATCTGTAGTGGTCCTGGATGTAAATGTCGAAAAAAAACAACAACTAGTTAGTGTTGCTTGTTTTGTAACCTTTTTATCTTTATAAATTTTTCTGTGGCTCTTTAAAAGACGACTTGTAATACGTTCAACCAACTTTATTAAAATGTTTAGCATTTGGCGAGTGAGTGATGGCACAAAAGCCAGATATGGCTATGCTGCGCCAAACAAGGCTTAATTATGATGGTTTGATTGGTTTAATTAACAGCGCATCAGAATACGAGGTCTATTGGCAACGGATCTCGTAATGTTGAACCTCTGTCAAGTGACGAGGATGACACCCGAACTGGCACTCCTAACTTCCACACCACGCCAAAGGGAGGACTTTGGGCCCCGACAGATTTACGTGCATTTGCCCAGGCTTCATGGCGGGTCTTCAGTGGTATGAAGGCTCAAACCTACGACTCGACAAAAACCATCGGCCGCGAGTCCGATACCATGACCACTAGGCTACCGCGGCCACTACTTGAAGAAGGCATGCCTTCGAGGGGGTTCAATTTTTGGATTCACAGCCTCAAGTTTCAAAACAGCCGCATTGATTCTGGAGACCACACCAGCTAACCCCTATACCGCGAACTTTTTCGCACTTCAATTTTTTCCATCTCCACTTTCAAATGCTGCAGCATTTCTATTATATCCTCATAAATCCACTAATTCATCAATGTCTCCCTCTTCAGCATCTAAATTAAGGGCATTGGCAAGGTTCCTAATTGCTCGAATAACGTCAGTTTGTTCAAGATTGTCAAACGATTCGACATTGTTCAGCGAAACGAATACATTTTTCCATATGCCTTACTAATACCTTTCTGTCGCTTTGTCCCAAGCCGATTAAATATTTTTAATACATTCTAAAATGCAAGATTTTCAAAAATCACGAAGAGTTGTTGACATTTTCTGTTTGCTGCTACAGCTTGGGAAAAAGTCGCATGCAAATACTTTGATTGTAAGACAGCAGTTGTGTTTTTATGAAGATACACTACCTTTAACGCTTGGGTGTCGATCATCAAGATACTGGAGTTGCCCTGGAACATTATCAAGCAGAATTTTAAAAAGAG
This sequence comes from Nephila pilipes, assembly GCA_019974015.1. Classification (NCBI taxonomy): domain Eukaryota; kingdom Metazoa; phylum Arthropoda; class Arachnida; order Araneae; family Nephilidae; genus Nephila; species Nephila pilipes. The sequence goes on from BMAW01093680.1 coordinate 71,052, forward strand.
CTCCCTTTTTCAATCAATAATGTTGGACTGAGGATATATTAAGAAGTTCAAAAACCATTATTCAAATAAAGGTTTATTTGCTTGATAGTAAAGAGGGAAGGCTGTTTTTACGAACATTCTTTAATGTTCGCGAGTTGTCGGAGTGATATCTCAGGGAAGAATAACTTGAACTCAATGGTATTACCTCTCATCAACAGTGTAATCCTACCTTTAAACTGGGTATTACCTTAGCTTCTTTGTTCATTTTGTACATGTAGGATATTAGAGGCATCCCCCCCTCTCAATAACCGGGTTCAAGCCCATCGATATCTGTTTCGGGCAGTAGCTATCTTTTTTTTTCTACTCCCATTCATCAAGTTTTTATACTGCTTCTGCATCCCAGCTTGCCGCCTCACCGCTGATTATCCAGTTTTGCAAGTGGAATCTCCGCCTAAATCATTGAAACCATCCATGGCTTGCTGTAAATGATTGTCAACTTTTCTCCGTATGTCTTCAAAGATACTGCATGCATAGTTTGAAAAAGGCAGGTTATTTTGCATCTGGTTTCAAGCCAGATCACCAATACTTTTTTCGTCTCATGAATGAGACCCTTCCGCTGCTTGTTTTTATGGCTTTAAATCCTGTTGGAGATTTCCCCACCTTTTTCACTCTAACTTTTTCCTTTAAAATCGTTGAAATTATCGGATGTCGCGTTCTATTTTTTAAAACGTTTTACCATCTTGGCCGTCTTGTACAATTTTAATTTTAAGGTTGATAGCTTTCCTTCGTTTCTAAATAATTTGTCGAGATGCTATACTTTTTGTCGACATACTATTATGTGGCTATAAATTTGTAAAAAAAAAAAGCTACTCATTGACTGCTTGTCGTAAAGAATCTAGAAAGCGCTTAGAAACATAGTACGCTCAATGCGCATGCCACTATGCGTTAGCGATAGAATCACAAGCTGAGAATGGGAATCCCTGATTTGCCGGTCGAAACTAGAGTGGTTGTAAATGTGAGTGCTAGGCAGCTAGATATGCTTTTTACCATCAACAGAAAAATAAGTCTTAAAGTTCGTTGTTGGGGTATAATAAATCTATGAACAGTTATTACGTGGAGACCTGGTAGTGGTGGTGATGATGAAGTTTTATAGCGCAAAAGCCAGCTGATGCGCCGAACAATGTCAGTGAGCGATAGCAAAGTTAGTAAAGTGTAAAACTGTTCTAGGTGTGTGAAAATTGATAAAGGTAACATTTCGATTGACAAGGTGGGTCGAAAATATAGAAAAATCGCTGGGATACCTCGGGGTGTGTCACACGTATTTACCTAAGCGAGCAAACCCCATATACATCTTACTTGGAGTTTTAAGCCCATCAGATTTATGATGAAATATTTCTTTCGATATTTCTTCAATATTAAAGTATTTTATTTCCTTTTGTTGTAGTTGTTTTGAATTCGACTCCGATTTTATGAAACGTGTGCATTCATCCACCGTTACCTGAAATAAAAATAAACATATTAAGACCATTTTGTTAACATTAAAAGTTACAAAAAAAATAAATTTAATATATTTTGAGTACTTGCTTTTTCATTCGCAATTTTAAAATTATCTGGTCCTTTTACTCGCATCGGAATTTTTGAATTTGACCAATTTTTTTCCTTCGTCAACCAGTTCCTCGTGGTCTTGGGTGTTTTATCACATTTCCTGTCCTGCATTCCTTCCTCCTTTTCTTCATCGCATTTTTTATGTGTAATCCCTGAAAATAAATTTTTTATCAAGGAAATATTTTTCACTCGTAATTTTTTTTACGAATTATAATTTACGCGTCATTAAAAGAAAAAAAAAAACTTTTAAAGTACTTCCGATACAAAAAAGTAATATGAATACATCTCACTTGCTTTGTGTTCAGTTTTCTGCTCCATTGACATTTCTCATAATGTAGTCGAAAGGAAATAAAAAAGTTGTTTGACTATTCAATCTATTATAAATAATTATGGAAGGAACTACAGGAAGGATATCTGAAATAAATCCATAAGACATTGTTATATTCAAAACAGACAAAATAAAAGAAAATCAGGCTTAGAAAATAAAACTCCGATATGAATATAGAAATGAAAAAAACCTTGAAAAGTATTACACTCTTAAGATAATACACCATGAAATATGATTGTGTTAAATGGCTCAAGAGACAGAAGTGATCATACTGTGTTACAGACTTCTAGATCAGTTATACGGGGTGTAACTGATCTAGAATTCTGAAAGAGAGAAAGTTAACAATGATTGACAAGAGTTTTGTTTGGTTTCATTAACGTCGCAATAGTAGCAACACGAGGGCTTTTGTGATTGACATGAGGGAGGGTCGAGAATTGAGATGGATAGCTAGGATATCCCGGGGTTGCGTCACCCGTATTAATCCAGTGTAGTAAGCCTCATGGGAAAGAAAAAGTATCCCCAATATGCCTCGGGGATAATTATATCTCATCAAAGGAGGCAAGTTCCTGAAGGCGGTAATACATAATGGTAGAATGACAAGCATAAAAAAAATGCAGAATTCTGTCCTGCATTACAATGCAGAATTTTCTGTTGTGTGTATTTACCTTCACATGACAAGGAAAAGTGTCAAGTTCTTTTAAACATTTATGCTTACTCTGCAATACATATATAATTTTCGATACGCAATACAGTACGAGAGTAATACAAGAATATCTTTTAAAAAGCATGTAACGTCATTCAACAGCGATATGGCCTCAATGGTAAGTGCTCTGTAATCCAGCAGATATCGAACCAGGTCAGCTCCTCATCATTTCACTCATATGGCATTTAAATAGCAAAAGGTGTGTATTATCGAATAAAATTTAATAAAGAACACTTAAATAAAAATACCAAACAGTGACATAACTAAAATTACAAACTATGTACCTAGTTTATAATTGTAGTTTTGGCCTGTATCACACCGTCTAAAACATTTTCGGCTAGTATAAAAGGTCTGGATTCAAGGTAGGACCGGAAACCTAAACTACTGATGGAATAGTTTATTGACAGATGACTGAAAGGAAACTAGTGTTCACCGCCGATTGCTTATTAACGTCGCTCTTTGAAACACGAGGGTTATTGGCGACGGAAATCGTAATTTTGAGCCTCAGTCAAATGAGAAGATTGTGTTTAAGGCTCAAGAACCAAGTCTGGCTACGATGCACCTAACATTTGTGTAAATTTTTGTCTAGACAGAAAAAAAGGAAACATTTGTAGTGACGAGATCAAGAGTCGGAAATAGAGAAACATCGCCAAGGTATCTCATAGATGCGGTACCAGTGTTTATCGAAGTAAACCCTTTGAAAAAAAATCACAAGGGTAGCTCGGAGTCATGATCCCCGTACTAATCGAAAAAAGATAAGCCTTTGAGAGTTTCGATCAAGTGACGAGGTAATTACATAGTTTAGGATGATGGAATTTTATGTAGGAATTTTTCCGATTTTTGGAATACGAAGTTTTATTTAAAGGAGTATTTATCTTTTTGAGTAATCAAAATATCACATTGATGCAGAGTGCATGAAATCTTAAAACTGAGATTTCGTTAAAAATGCATTTTACTTTTTTAAACTTACGAATTGAAGACCAGAGGCGGACTTTTCCCAAATTAACCAGATTAAAATACTTACAAGTTCATTAATAAAAATTAAAGATTTAACGAAAGATACCGGCAGATCGATTATTAAAATCGCGCTTGGAAGTAACACGAAATCTATTGGAAAAGAACTTCGTAATCTTAAACCTCGGCCAAGGACGATGAGGGGACTTGAGCTGGTTCCCCATTTTCCATAACTCCACACTATCAAGAAGGAGGACTCTGAGCTTAGAGAGATTTAGTCATCTCAGCCCCGCTACACTACAACTCCGTAAGTGGTATTGGGACTCGAACCCATAACTCGACTAAAATACTATGAGCGCCTAACAAAGGCGATAAGGCTACCGCGACCACTTTGATTGCTTTTAAGTGCGGCGTCAATAAACAACACGATACCAGTTGCAGACGGAACTCAATTTTGAGCACCGGTCAAAGGATGCCCTTTGAGATAGCCCCCTGCTTTCAATTTCCACACTATCCCAGGACTCTGAGCCCCAGCAGATTAACGGGCATTAGCCATCCTACATCACTGTCATTAATGGCATTAGGACTCGAACCCATGACTTTACTAAAACGCCAATCACGAGCTCACAACCGCTTTGTTATCGCGGCCGCATTTTTAATCGGCATCGGATGTGAAGAATTATTTCATCACAAGTTTATTCTTATCGTTTTAAAAAGAATTTTTGATAGTGATATAGAAAAATAAATCTCTCAACATAAAATCAGTGAAGCGAGAGTGAGCGAGGAATGGTGAGTGAGCCGTATATGGCTATGCTGCGCCAAAACAAGGTGATACTGTGATCTAAACTTTGAAAGAAATGAAAACATTGGTTGATAAGGTGGATAGAAAATTTGATGGTTTGATAATCCCCCCCCCCCCCCCCCCCAGTATCCCAGGAGCGCGTCATCCGCGTTTAACAGTAAAACCTCTCGGGGGAGAAACCACTAAGGCGCCTCGGGGTAATAATTTCCTTCCCTATCTAAAGAAAGTAAGCGACAAATATTTTTTTAGCAATCAATAGAGCATTAAGTGAAAAAAATTCAAGACAATTAATCAAGAATTTTCATGACTCGAAATATAGGATTATCTAGAAGGAGAATATCTAAAACATTTTAAGTGTTAAGAAAAAGTTTGTCCAGATAAAATTATCAACGAACTGAATAATTGATTAACTCCACTCTTGGAAGCAACAAGGGGGCATTGGGCGATATACTTCATAATTTTGAGTCTCGATCATCAAGTGACACGGACTATATCCGAGCCGGTATCCCCTTTCCAAACTACTTCTCCATCGGGACTTGAAAGTGTGTCTTTAGTGGCATCAGGACTCGAACTCACGACTCGGCTGAAACACTGACCATGAGCTCAACATCGTGACCACTGTGCTATTGCAAATACAAGATCAGGCGAGGCTTCAGACTATGTCAGAACGTTATGCCAAACTCAGTACATAATCTGAATAAACGTAGGAGAACATTAGATATTTGAAGAAGGAAATAAAACAGTCTGAAACTGTCACAAAAGTTAATCTTGCGATTGGTATTTTTTTTAAACAGTTATTCGATGATACATTTTAATTTTGAATTTAGATCCAGAGAAGACTGTAATAAAATGAATAGATGATCCATTCATTCCTCCATTTTTTTTTTATTTCTTATAAAGTGTTACATTGAAGTTGTAAAAGTAAACTATTCAACTATGTCTAGGATTTATAATAGAACTATTTGATGGACGAACTATCGGTTCAAAGTGTGGAACGTGGAGTGTGAACTGGTATTTCCTATTCAGAGTTTCAAATTATACTATGCGATCATTAATTGAAACTAACCAGAGTTTAAAGTTCTGCTATCACCGAACAATATATTTGACTCTGTTGAGTTCAATCTCAGCAACCAAAGACCTCGAAATTTATTCCCCCCACCCTCACGATATTGCCACAACTTAAAATTTATAGAAACCAGAACAGAATGTATAGAACCATTCAAGATTATGTAGTTTTGGTTACAATTACTTGTTTGATCTTAAAATTTGTTGTTTTGAAGCAATGAAGGTCTTAATTTGAAATTTTAAATGAAATTAAATCAAATCAGTGCTAAAAAAAGTAAAATATGATTAATGTTCAAGGACTTTCCATTAAACAGATTTTACGATTATGATATTATCGAGCTTCTAACAAAATAATTGTAATTTTTAAAAATTAATATGGATATACTAATTTATAGACGTATAATTCACTTTTAGAGAGGTAAGTTTCTGGTTAATGTAGTGGTTGAAAATTTGCGATACAAACGCAACATGATACTCTTCTCTGTAATCTGACAGGTATCGGGGCCAAGAGCACCGCCGGATTACCGGAAACACAAGTTTAATGGAATATTACAAATAACGTATTTAAATAGTTAAGGCCAAATATATTGTATAAAATTAAACGCAGCACACGCAAAGTGTCAAACACATAAAATAACTAAAACTGCAAAAAATGTAGAGTTTTGTAACGAAAACCTACTGCATTGCATAGAAGGTATAAAATTGTTAATAAAAAAAAAAAAGAGTAGAAGACTTTTGAAAACGCCGGATTACTGCTTGGCCGGAAAAGTATTTTCCGTAAAAGTATTTGTGTGTTATAGAATATCGTTTTTATTAACATCGCACTAGAAGCAACACGAGGGCTATTGGCGACGGACATTGTAATTTTGAACCTCGGTCAAGTGACGAGGATGATACCCGAGCTGGCACACCCTCTCCTAGTCATGTTATAGAAGGAGTACTATACTGCGATTTGAAATTACAGTTTTGATTCAATGATTAACACATCGATATGTTACGTCTCCAATAACATGATTGTCTTTATAAAGTATAGCTTTTTCATTTGATTTTAAATGACAGCTTAGTATTAAAATATGGAATTATTCTGCTTTTAAATCTGAATTAATCGCGTGTTTTTTGGAATTTTCCCGATAAGAAAGTTAGTTTAATAAGTCTGAAATAATTTAATCAAGTATTTTAAAGATATTTTTCACATGTCGATAGCATAAAAGGATGTCAGTCATTTAGATAAACACTGTTATTGCCCTGTCACATAACACAAGACATAGAAAAACAACCCATTCAAATAACGAGAATATTCAGAGAAAAATAATTAACGAAAAATCAATGCAGATTAAGAATAACATTTCCTAAAGGTAAAAAAAAACACCTGCTAACATATGTCAATCTTTACAGAATCGAGAATTTTGACAAGAATACATAATAAAATGTAAATTATATGCGTTTATTTTATTAAAAAAAATTAAAGAGACACAAGTTACAGCGAAATTACCCTTTCAGATGATATTTAGAATTTTTAGTTTCAGCATACTTTTAAAGCACACACAACTACTAACAAGTATATTGAAAACACTTCAGAAAATTTAAAATAAATGCAACCAAGTGATTTTATATTATTTGATTTGAAATATTAGTTGTTAAAAGGAAATGTATCATAACTACAATATATAAAACAATAGCCCCTTTTTCTTTTAGTTTTCGTATGTCAACTACTATAAAATATGCTACTAACTTTCAGTGAATTTATATTTTTAACCGCCGGTACACTTTACATAATACTAATTTAAGTTCGAGTCTATTTCAGTCATCAAACAGTCACTAAAACTGACTAACATTGTTATTCAAAAGATCAAAATTTAATTGCTTAATACTAAAATGAGAAATCAGGTGAACTTTAGTTCAAACGGAATTTATTTAGTCAGTATTAAAAATTAAATTTAAGCATTTAAGAACTCTTATTTTAGATAAAAACATGAGGTAAAAAATTCTGACTTGCGAAAAAAGATTTTACTTGGGCTTTCTGCAAGATAAAACATTCAGGTATTCATTATCAATGTTGCTTATCTCGTAGAAAACTCGTATCTTAGAGATAAAAGGAAATACCATCAATAAGAATGGATGACTTTTTAACAATAAGAATCGGATGATTAAGCAATTTATGCAGTGGAAACTAAAATATTGACCTTACGGTAGAATAAAAACGTTACATGTACATAGATGAAAAAGTATTATTCTAAATTGGAGTTAAAAACGATAAGAGTTTGTTAATGTTGAGTGTAATCTAAGTTAATAACTTAAAAACTATTTTCAAATCTAGAATAACTGTTACTTATTTAATAGCAAAAATTAACCTAAAAATCTCACCATATGATCCAAGAAAAACTGACGAATCAATTCAGTGAGCAAAATTCGGATTTTGAAGTGATGTACCAACTAAAAAAAAGTTTTCACGAACATATTAAGTCGCTTTGATGATGAAATACTTGATATCGTCTTCTTGCCCAAATTCCATTGTAGTTTAGATGAAATGCCTTAACTTCGCTGTCAGTCTGTAAAAAAGATATATTTATGAAAAGCCTTGAGGGCTTAGAACCACGAACTACTGGTCCCTTTTCTACCTATGTCCCCCTCTACCTCACTGAACTACGAAACTACTACGAAAAAAAAGGCTGCTACAGTTACATGAGAAGATTTTGATGTTCTTCAAGGCTTAATGTGCAGTAACTTTTTATTTCCTCTCGACGGGTTTGGATTAAAGCAGGTATGAAACTGAACGATAAAAAACATTAAATTTTTTTTTCGAATCTTCATTGTTGTTTGATATGATGGAACCTGGTCACAAAGTTTTGCGACCTGGTGTAAAATACACGAGAATGAGGCACCAGTTCAAGTATTAACCTCGACCTTTGATCTTGACTCGAAATCGCGAGGTCCATTGCTATAGAAGCTCATTTGCTCCTGTTGACCGAGCTGAACTCAAATCAAATGAAATATTAAATTAAATTGTTCATATTAAATGTTGAAGTTTTTATGAGGCATTAAAAGTCTCTTAGGTGAAAAGTTGTGTCGAGATATCTTTAGTCTCTGTTTAAATGGCTGGCAAAAATATACTCCTTGTCAAGAAAATCGCATAAGTAGTGAAATTATTTTTCCTGTAAAAATGTTTTCGAATCCGTAACAATTGTTTTGGTCCCTCGGTATGTTGATTGTAAGATTAATGAATTAGTAACTAAAGGGTCACGGTTCGGGTCGTCTAAACACCCTCTAATAGATGGATCGAAGCCGTTAAATCTTTTGAGTCTCAAATTCTTCTCGTAAGCGGGAATATGAATAGAGTGCCCAGTAGGGGTCGACTTCGTCATTTGACTTCCGTCCAAAAACTGTAATTTGTATTGGTTAGAATTAGCGCGTCTTTGAGGAGCAGAAAAAGTAACAGGATACTCCGAATAAACAAACAATTCTTTTTCATTCGACCGACTTGAAAGTGAAGACAAATGAAATGAGGAAAACAAAATTGTTTTCCATACATTTCTGGAGATGTTCAAGCCGAGCTTCGGGTTTGAGTACTGATTCCATAAAAACGTACTGTGCTGAATAAGATCGATAGATGTTAAATGGATCTAGGTTTCCAAGGCGTAAAAAAGGAAACTTGAAAAAAGAAAAACAAATATTTTCGCCTGTTCAGATGTCGTTCTCATATCTTGAAAGTGATTCAAAATTACGAGGTCCATCAACAACCCCCTAAGGAAGTCTTATACATGAAATACAAATTTTGTGTTTTTGACCTTTGATTTAATCGTAAGAGATTCGAGTTTCGTTTCTTTTAAATACTGCCATATGAAACTATGGGAAATGCTATGCTTTGAGTCTAGCATTCTTTAATTTCTATTTTGATTGATTGCTTATTAACATATCGCTGAGAAGCAAGACAAGGGCGATTGGCAACAGATCCATGAATTTTGATTCTCGGTCAAGTGATGAAGACGACACTTCAACTAGCACCCCTCTCTTCAAACTTCCACTTCAAACCATCGGAAGGACTTGAATCCCCGACCAGGTTAAAAGTGTCCCACTACACGGCGTATCTTCAGTGGCATCATGTCTCGAACCCACAACTCGACGAAAACAACGCCCGCCTCGAGTTCGCGATCATGATCACTAGGATGCCGCGAACATTCTTTAATTTCTGAGAAGTGGAGTGGTGAGAACATAGCTCACACGCGTCTATCTCTTCAATTGAAAGTCCCATCGGTGATTCTCCTCATTAAGAAAAAGATTAATTCTAAGAAAATTAAATTTTTGACAAGAATACAACAATTATTTCTCATAATGCTTCATTTATTTTTCACCATTATTTCTAAGCATTACGTTGAAGCGCATAGTAGTCTAATGCTTCAGATTTCGAATTTCGTGAACAGCGTTGTACGAAACTTGGAAAAATTGGAAGGACAAGGAGACATTAACGAAGATATCCTGATAGAATTTCCAATTCATGTATGTATATATATATATATATATAGTCAGTAATCTATTGTATTGTAATGTGCAACACATATCTAATTATTACGTATACGAGAACATTTATACAACAGCTTCCATTATTTCTTGCATTAGATATGTGCTGCCATCTATTAGTCAGATACAAATTTATACGATTGTCAGTTATATAAAAAATGTCTTGCAAGTTAACAAAAAATACATAAGTTTAAAGAAACATTAAAAATTTCAATGCAAAAGTATCAAAATATTGTTTTTTAATCCTTAACTTTTAAAGAGAGATATTTTTTCCGTTGTAAACTCTAATAAATAAATAAAAAAAAAAAAAAAAACTCGAGAGATGAAAAGTTTAAATTCAATTTGACAGCTCAATCAGAAATTTTGAAATTAATACACGAGGAAAAATTAGCCATTAAATACATTTTATGGTTTTTTGATGGTGAGTTTGAAAATTGCACAACAAAATTAATTCACATTAACACGTATGCTTTTTAAAAAATGTTTTTAAATGAAACTCAGTTTTGATTTTCCATCAGAAGTGTTAGAGTGAATGATTATTTAAAAACAAAAAAGAAAAATTTAAAAAGTTCTGTGCAAAGTTTTACAAAGAACAGATTTAGCCACTCAAGGTGCGCTTTTCTTGTAATTATTATTAAATTACTCAATTAAATATATAAGAGTTAAAAGTAAACGATGAAATATAGAGAAATGGACGATGGTAAACTTTTCCGGTATTAAAACTAAAGGAAACAATAAATTATTAAACTTGAATATATTTAAGCTAAATGTAATTAAGATTAACTGAAATGATAAATTATTAAATTGATTATATTTAAGATATATGTAACTAAAATTAAAGCAAACGATAAATTATTAAATTGAATATATTTAAGCTAAATGTAATTAAAATATAAGCAAACGATAAGAAAAATAAAAAGTAATCTGGTATACCAAAAGTGATTTACCTAAAACAATAGCCTCTTAGGTGGCTAAGAAAATGGCTGCCTCACAGTTGTCTTAACATTCTGAATAATGTTATTTATTTTCAGTAATATCTTGATTCCGGTTTACATATGATTTCAGGTAATACATAAATTGATAAGTAAATAAAATGCTTAATTTTTATATTTGTTTCCCTTGAATCGAATAAAAAAATTGGGGGAAATTTATTACGACATATTTTTGAAAACTGAGTTCATTAGTGGCGAAAGCTGGTATCAGACATATATTACATATATTTTATTTCAATCCAAAATAAAAATTCAGGAGATTTTTATTTCGACGTATTTTTGAAAATTAAGTTCATCACTGGTGAAAACAGACATAAGAAATACACACTCAAACAAGATGAATTTTTAAAAAGTGGTCAGGTAGGACATTTTTGGGTTAACTAAAATAATAGCTCCTTGAGCGGCAAATAAAATATGTTCTATGCAAAGTTTTGCAATGAACAAATTTAGCCACCAAGGGTGTGTTTTTTTTAAATAAATTAATTTATTTTTATTTGACTCTTCCATACAAAGGTCTATGATAGCTTAATACACTATCATACACTCCACACAACTTCTATTAAGTTTTTAAATTTTTTGTAGCAAATATAGAGTCGATTGTAGAATTTTGATGTGTAGTATAATGTTTTGGATTGGCTTGCGATTCTTAATAAATTATTTTCAAGTCTTCAATAAATTCTGCGCCTTGTCTATTTGTAAAGTTTATATTGAAATCTCCTACAAATACTGTTTTTATTTGATTACAGGATTCATCCCCCAACATTTCGTACACTGCTTCCACACTATCATCCCAGTTTGTTCCCGGAGGAGCGTACAAAACAGCCAGTCGCATATTTTCATTGAGATTGACGTAAATAATTATAAGCTACATGTGATTATAATTAAAGAAAACGGTAAATTATTAAACTGAATATATTTTAAGCTAAATATGTGTTATTAAAATTAAAGAAAATGGCAAATCATTAAACTGAATATATTTTAAGTTACACGTAATTAAAATTAAAGCAAACGTTAATTTGTTGAACTGAATATATTTTAATTGGAACTGAATTTAAAGGAAATGATCAATTGTTAGACTGTATTTCAAGTTAAATGTAATAAAAATTATATATAATTGAATATAATATTCGCAACATGTAATTAAAATTAAAGCGAAAGATAAATTGTTAAACTGAATATATTCTAAGCTAATAGTAACTAAAATTAAAGGAAATTGTTAGTTATTAAACTGAATATATTTTAAGCTCAATTTACTTAAAATGAAAGGAAACGGTATATTGTTATATTGAATATAAAAGAATATAGAAAAATGTAACATTAAGTCTACGGTTACAACAGTAAAATTGAGATATTTGAATAACATAATTTTAATAATTAAAATTACCAAGTGTTTATATTTACCATTAGAGTTAAAACCATTAAGAATAATGCAAAAAAAAAAAAAAAAAAAAAAAAAAAAAAAATAAGTACGTGAGGACAGAACCGTAAATTCAGAAAATAGAGCATGGTAATAAATGGTTATATAACCATCTAATTTATATATTAAAAAATTGAAAAGTGATTAGAGATACAAGAAGTGGTCTGGGAAACAATTTATAGGGTATAGAATCTTTATAGGGAATACCTGTCTTTTATGTTTTGGCAGTATAATTTTTAACTATTTTAATGTGTTGTTATAAGGTAACCTTGTAATTTTTTCTTCTCGCTTCCATTCTTTAACCTATATATAAAATGCATCCAGAGTTAATATGAACAAGCTCTCAAATAAGTTACACATTCGTAAGCTAAATTAAAATAAATTTTACATTACATTGAATTTCTGAAAATTAGCAGATTTCTAATGAACAGATTTTAATGAAATGTTTCATGAATATAAATTTATAACAGAGTAAGAGATGTACCATTCAAAAGTTATTTTATGTGCACGCGATTATTAGCGAGGCTCTCAGTGCCCAGGATATTTGAAATCCTTATTGTGATATCGAACTGAAAATGAGACATATGGACCAACAGGCCTGGAAGTGGGATGGCGAACTGGACAGGAGGCGATTGAGAAGTCACTTTTGCAATCGATCCAACTTTTGCCATAAGGGCGATTTGTAGTATCCGGCATGGTTTCTGGACGGAATGGCGATATGCAATTACTTTCCGAAGAGTGTCATAGATATGCTCTTTAGGTTTAAGGTTAAGAGATCTAGCTGGTCAATCCATGCAGCGAATACCATCACTTTCTAGGTAATCGTCGACCAGCTGAGCCCTATGTTGACTAGCGTTGTCGTACATTGCGCCCCAAAAAAGTCGAACATAGGGCGAATTTCCTCTCTGTACCTCATAGCTGTCAGTCTTTATCAAACACATGCTTGGGTGTGCGGCTGTTCGACATAATGCCTGCCATTTCTACCACCGTAATGACCATTTTCCCTGATGAAGAAAGAATGATATCGTGTCCCAGATTCTCTTTAAATACAGGTACGCCTAAAATCAGAATCCAGGCTGAATCTTGACTCATTTGTATAACGCACGATGTGTTCCACTGAAGTCTCGTCCAAAGCGCATTTTGCCTGCACCGTGCTAAACGCGCTCTCTCGTGTGCTGCAGTGAGCGGGACTCAAATAATGGGTCTTCTGATATACATTCCTCTCTCATGAAGCCTTCGAGCAACTTCTCACCGCGAAACTCGAGTTCCAGTAGCAGTATTTATCTCACATGAGAGTTGTGAAGTTGTAGTAGACCTGAGTCGCCGCGCTGAAAGTGCCCAATCCATCATGTATCGTTGTGGATTTTGGTCGACTTTGTCCAAATCTTCTAGAGATATGGCTCTAGTGTCTTGAAGCTTTCTACATAAATTACAGATAACACGGGGCACTTGCAATAGGCCTGCCTTCAATTTACCGACAAATCTCCATCTCATTCCATCATTCATGGCTACTCATTTTGTCTAATGTACCTTCTAAAATTTACCGAACTCTTACGAGAAACACGATAAATGTCGTAGAGGAGTATGAGCATACAGCCGAAACTGAAATCGAATATCTTATAGGCACCTGGAGTGCTACTTTGGATGAATTACGAAAATGAAACTTATCCGGGGTCATGTGTTTTGAGAAGATTGCCGACTGAACTTGGTGCAATTATATGCTCTCCACAGTCACGCACGTGTATGCTTACGTATCTGATTCTGAATATTTATATAATTGTTTGGTGGCATAATTAGTACCTTTGGTTCTATATTTTTTGTAAAAAGTAGACAAAACTTACAAATTCTCCCAATTTTGCACGTGGTATATATATATATATATAGTGTTGATATTTTCCAAGGAATAAGAGATATGCAATCCTATTAAATTAAAAGTTTAAATGTATTTAAGAAAAAGCCAACTTAAAAATTATCACAAAAATACAACCACGTAATTTGAAGAAATAGTTTAGCTTAAAATTAACGTATAATTCATGTCACAAAAATAAGTATGTAGGGAAACAGGGAAAGGGGGGGATAATTTTTGCAAGTTTCTTTTACAAAAACTAAAAATTAGTAATTAGTAGGGTAGCCTTTAGCTTTTAACGCTGCTTTTAATCTTAATGACATTAAGTTCTCTAAATTTTGGGTCACAGAAGATGGTATTTTCTGCCACTCCTCCAAAAGTACTTTTCTGAGATCATTCTTATTTTTTATCTCTTGTTTCCTAATCTGTCTAAGAAGGTAATCCCCCAAGTGTTCAATGGGGCTAATATCAGGTGACTGAGAAGGGCTTTTGAGCTGTTCTTGAAACTGTAGAGTAGCCATTCTTGTACAGTTCTAGCTGTATGTTTTGGATCATTATCTTGCTGAAAGATAAACGATTTTTGAAGACCTAATATTGCTTTGACGTAGATTATCTTTTAAAATGTTCAGATAACTTAACTGATTCCTTATTCCATCAATTATTACTAAATTATTTACACCAGTCGCTTACATGCAACCCCAAATCATAATTCAACAACCACCGTGTTTAACAGTTATTCTCTTGTTCTTTAATTCGAGCTCAGCATTTGCATTTCTCCACACTTTTTGGTGCCCATTTGATTCACAGATGTTGAATTTAAACTAATCTGAAAACATTACAGAGCCCCAGAAAAAATCTGGTCCTGTTTTATATTCTCTTTTGCAAAGATAAGTCTCTTTTGGCAAATAATTTTGCTTACGAACGGTTTTCTTCACATATTCCGACCATGGTAACCTGCCTTTCTACACGGCGAATTGTCTCAGCATTGCAAGATTTACCGAAATGGTTTTCTACACCAGATTTTAATTTTGGAGCACTAATATTTGGATTTTCCTTAATTTTTCTAATAATATTCCGACTTTCTCTATTAGTGAATATGAGTGATTGACCGGTTCTAATCTTGTTTCTAGTATTGCCCTCAGTCCGAAATTTTTCAATAACTTTTTGCACTGTAGCAGGGCTTTTCCCGTTGATTTTAACGATTTCCCGTTGAGACTTGCTCTCCTTGTGTAGTCTTATAATTAAACATTTTAGATCTTGTGATAGGTCCTTTCCTCGTGAAGCCATTAGTAAATCATATAATTATTTAGCGTGTAACATAGAGAAAATTGTTGAAAAAATTCAAAAATATCCGTAACATACAACATAATCATAAAGAAGTATAACTAGATGGTTAAATGACTTACAACCTTTAAATTTTCAAATTGTATACTTACTTTTGTGAAGCAATTTTTACTGATAGATAAGAAAACGATCTTTAAAAATGTAAAGTAAATTAAGACAAAATTAATTTTCTAATTTTTTGAAGTGTAAGTCGCAACAATCTATAAGGTATATTCTCCATATATACATATATATATATATATATATATATATATATATATCCTGTATTTATTTTAAAAATGTGGACTTTTTGCCTGGATACATGAGGTGCATACTTACTTTTGTGACTAAGTGTATATATATATATATACACTTATGGAATGGTATTTGAAATGAACAAAAACAAGAAAATCTTAGGTGTATTATTTTTATTCTAATATTATATTTATACTAAGGGAATCTAGTAATATTTATAGCAAAATCATAAATATTTAAGACACAATTTGAAAACAAATTCTCGTATTCTTCTTTCAGAGCTTTCATTCTGTTGAATATTTTCGAAAGACAAGGCTTTGCATAAATTGGTAGAAATAGTGAAGCCTCAACATGGAATATATCCCATTTTCTACGATTGGATTACTCTCCGAACATGTTACGACACTGATATCATGTTTAGAATTTTATTTCATTGGATAAACTTTTTTTACCTATTAATTACAAATTGTGGAATAGCATGCGAACAATCTAGTCATATATTTCTGCAGTAAAACTATAAAGGCCTTGTTGAAGTCTTCATGGAACATATTGATTTTTTTCATGTACATGTCAAATATTTTTATAATTTGATTCCACATGAAATATAATGAATAAATTATTTACGAAAATTAAAAATTTGTATTCAAGCAATCAAAGTGATAATACTAAAAATAACGCTAAATTATGAATAAATATCGTAACAAGATAATTATTTAAAAATTCACTACATTGAGTGAGTGATATAAAAAGTGGGGAGAGAGGAAATTATGATTACATAAATATTCTAGAAATTTAAATTAACTAATACAGTCTTATTACTACGAATCTTCTAAACTTTCTAGAAATAATTTCAAAATGAAGCTGAATAATATATGTATTGATAATAAACAAGGGAACTTCTAGAATATAAATAGAAAAGTAATTATAAGTGTAATAAGTATAAAAGTAACCCTAATTAGTATAAGTTAGATAGTATATAATAAAAATAAGATAATCTTTTAATCAACACATACAGGATTTATCCAATAAGTATTGGGACTGGAATCTTGAAAATGAACTTTTGAAGATATAAGTACAGTGTTTTTCAAAGCATGATCCTCCTGCATCATACGTCGCTTCCAGCACTTTTTCCAGGTCTCATACATATTCTAGAAGACATCTGAAAAGCTATTCCACCACCCCTTCGAAACCATTGGAAATGCATCGTTTGTTCTTCCGCAACGATGTCCTTTCAGGTTTTTTTTTATCCGAGGAAATAAAAAGATATCGGTGGAAGCTAGATTTAAGTTGTTGGGTATTTGGGGCTGCTTTGCGATGTTATGTTTGGCCAGTACCTCCTTTATAATTATCTAAGTGTAATAGAACTTCCAAACATACCCTTTCAATATACTTTTTGCATTTGGAAATCATTACTGAATGCCCGGAAGATTTCAATAAATACTCGTATAACTCTTCTGTTATCATGAATTTTGGACACGAGTTTATTGATTTAGGTCAACGTTGGAAGTCCAGCGCTTTATTCGTCTTTAGCATTTCCCTGCCAATTTTGAATTATTTGTGCGACTCAAAAAAGACTCTCTGAATTTGGCTTCTGTCTCGTAAGACGCACGGATCATATAAAATGCTTCCGTAGCGGAATTTTTTGCCGGATATTTCGCGGCATTTTCTCTCTCAATGCAAGCACTAAATACACTTTTACTTCGGGCTGTATCTACAGGCTCCACCACTCGGTATCTCAGCTTACATAGTTCCCCTAGCTTATCCTCGCCACCCATCCTCCCTCCAAGCTTTTTCATTGGCCGGAAAAAATCAGTCTCGATAGATATTGAGCAAACTGTGTAATTTAGAATGAACAAAATAATGACAAAGTAACATAAAATCAAAACTGGGTAGAAAATCTATTTGAATTTATATTTCATGACCATGCTTAACAATGCCTTTAACCCTTTGAAGGGCGCGATGTTATTATTATACATTTTTGAAAAGTTATACAGGCAAGGGAGGTATATTGATCATGCAGATAAAAAATACAATTTAAAAAATTAGCAGTCGCCGGTTCGTTGAGGTTTTTTTTTTGCACAGTACAAACACGAACGGGCACATTTTTCAAGCTGCAAACGTGGGAAAATGCGTTTGTACTGTGCAAGTGGTACTCCTGAAAGGATTAAACTATATTAGCAATACGTGATATCATTATTATAGCTTTATAACAAACTAATTATATTATCTTGGATCTTAATAATTGTAAGTATAATAGATATAAAGCATGAAAAAGGCCGATATATTACCGCAATAAGTATACTCTAGACTACACTGAAACGCAGATGATGCATTAAAAATGTGCTGAATATTTTAATATTTATGATTTATTCAGATTTGAACTTCGTCGAGATTCATAATGATTTCTGTATTTAGGTTAATAAATTATATTTTTATTTAATATGAATTGAGTAAAACGAGCTCTCACGCCCTTTTCCCTTTAGTAACCTTTGGGATTACTTTATTCCGTTATTTTTATCGAGAACCTCGCATTACTATATAAGAAATATAGTGAATAGGAATTTATCAGATTGAAAAATTTGAAATATTAAAGAAATGAAAGGTAAGAAAGGAAATAGAGAAAGTAACGAGATTGTTGAACACATCTATAAGAGCGAGTAAGTGTGAGATAATCTTTTAAGAGTGCATTTCTGATTCAGGTCTAATTACCAGAAGATCTCAGATCCTTTTTTTTTTTAAACTCTACTATTGTTTATAATTAAAATGAGTATGTCACGTATTTCCTTCGCTATTTAACTCTACAGCTATTTTAAAGTCCAATTTTATAGTCAATAAACTCAAAACTGTAAATGATGATATGTAAGCGAAGGACAAAACACTTAATTATCTGTCAAAAAATATGCAAGTTTGTTCTGCCCAGAATCCCTCTTAACTTAATTAATCTTAATTTATGATCAAATAACAATTTACTAAATCCCTCACTCCGATTCAAGAGCTTCTCTATTACAGCTGAATCAACTTCTATAATTCTGATCAGGAGTCATTTCCAACTTCTATCAACATAAACGATTAACTACAAGGATTCACGCCAATCTACAATATTCATCAGCTTGCTATTACCCTCCTTCTCCAATTTCTTTCTTTTCAGTTCTATTTTATTTATGTATTACTGTTCTTAATGTAATGCATTTTTCTTCTTATCTTCATCTTATTTATCTAATCACGTTTTACTTTGGTTGCAAAGGAATTGAAATTCTATGTTGTTCAAATATTCAAAAAGTCCTTGAAGTTAGTGAAAAGAAAATCACGAATAGCCCATCGTCACAGAAGTAGAATTCTCAATTAAAATCTTTGGTTAAGGAGGCGATCAAACAAATGCTCCTCGTTAAAAATACATTTTTGATAGTTTTTATCCTAAAGCTGGAATAAAATAGATAAATATTTTCTTTACTGAATATTTATTGAATGAATATCTTTCTTAATATAAATAATGATGCCAGTATATTACAAACGTTACAGTTAAATGTCAATAATTGTAGCAGCAAAAGATCTTTTGATAGAAATAAATCTTAATGTAATGAATTCTTAAATCGAAGCGGTTTCCCCTATTATATAGCGAAGCGATTATTTATTTGAGATGGGCACTTCCTCTAGTTAGGTCTATAAATACGCTGGTGATTAAATACCAGAGAGACTTTGGTTTATTTGTTAGCGAAAATAAACGGAAGGAAGAAAAGAATGAATTGTCGACGTCCGTAGTTGATTAACTAATTTCCCAAACTACATAAGAGTCCGGAGGTAAAATAATTACTATCTCTTAATTTCTTCAATATTTTTCTTTCTTTATTTCACACTAGAATTCCCGGGTAGAATTTGAGATCACTACATTGAGTTAAAGCAGATAGTTAAACACAATTACTGTCAAGGAATTAATTCTGGAAAGCCAATTGCTTTAAGAGAATTAAAATTATTCATTAATTTCCTTATCTGTCACTTTAATAATTTTCCTATAGAGCAAAATAACATTTAAATTAAAAAATACAGTGACTAAAAATGACCCAACGAACTAACATAATTATTTATTCTGATATTTAATACGGCAGGCAACATATTTATTTAGATATATTTAACATTCCAGATCTGAATAGCAATAGTCTAAAAATGTTGAAAATACTTATAAAACGCTGCATGAAAAGGATTCGACAATTAGAATTATAATACTCTAAAACGATCCAAAATATAATATTTTAAATAAAACTTTTAAATTTAATCATCAATTTCCATCAGTTTAGTTTAGTTTTTTATTAACGTCACACTAGAAGCAACACGAGGGCTATTGGCGACGGACCTCGTAATTTTGAATCACGGTCAAGTGACGAGGACGACACCTGAGCTGGCACCCCCCTCTCCTAACATCTACACCACGCCAACGGGAGGACTTTGGGCCCCGAACAGATTTAACGTGCATCAGCCCCGGCTACACGGCGGGTCTTTGGTGGCCAAGGATCGAACCCGCGACTGAGCGAAAACCGCCGGCCGCTACCAATTTCCATCAACGTTGTAATAAACAAAACATGTTACAGCTGAGATTTTCAATTGCTTTGAAGAAAAATTAAATTGCAACGATTTTTTTTATTCAAAAACCTCTAATTAATATCCTTATGCTTCATCTGGAGACCACGATCAGAATTCATTTTATAATGTTAATGGTTAATCAATTTAAGTCGCCATTAAAAACCAAACACATTCTCTTTGTTAATCATATCTCAAAAATATGTATGTGCTATATGTGATCAGTTTCAAAAATATATTTAATATTCAATTATTTCCATATAATAAAAATGTAAATAGCGTAATTATTGTCTACTAGAGCAGAATTGAAAAGTACCCGCAATTTGAATGGGTAAGAAATGAGAATGGGGGTAACTCGCATGTGTAGTATTGTCCATTGATAGTTTTTCCCTTTTCTAAGAAGTTCATGAGCATGACTCTTCACAAATCCGTAAAAAAAGTCGTGGCCACAACTTTTCCGTTAGATGGGGTAGATTCCCATTGCAGCAACCCATTGTTTTGACTGTTGCTTGATTTTCTGTGCAAGATGAATCCAGATCTCATGGAAGGTGACAACTCGACATAGCAGCAATCAAATTTTTACTTGGAAACTTAGATGTTAGACTAACCTCTCTTAAAATCAATATAAAATTTGTTTCTTACCCTTTAACCGTTGGCAGCCTGCAATGGTGACACCAAATGTAGTCAAAAACAAGTGTTTTTTGCCCTATCCTCATGTAAATTTAATTGGCTAAAATTTTATCAAAACATCATAAACATATCTATTGGACATATAAATGTAATACTGTTCACATACATATTTTAATGTTTGTTTTCTTTAAATTTTTTGGTTAATTTTTAATTATCTTCATTTCCTTTTCACTATCTGATGATGAAGAAGCTGGGGCGAGAGTAGCGGCAGTTCTCAACACGTTAAAAGAGCACAGACCGTCAGTGTGTCGTGGAATAGTGTTGTTCCCTTTTAAGTCCATTGAGGTACAGCTTGGTCAATTCAACTGAATTTTAAAGTCATTAGCAAGTGTAGTTTACATGTTGAGTGACAAAGCGCTCAGGAAGCATACACGTTAAGAGGAAACTATGAGATCCAGCCTCAATAATTCGTTGTGTAGAAAGACTGAAAGCAATCAAACGCATCACAAGCTTAACTAATGTAGCCCGAGCTTCCCATGTCATTATTGGACCGAGTTTAATTGGAATTCGGCTTAATTGAGTTTGAAGTGTAGTATCATGCTTTATACTTCTACGTAATTGTGTCTCAGAGCCTCGGCCTCTTAGCTTCTAATGAGGGAATCAAACTTTGCCAACATCATCATCATCATCTATTTAGTCTAGACATATCCATGGCCGTTTATCTATTCAAATTTGAGCTTCCCAATAACGAGTAAATATGTCCGAAGGTAGAATGCCGAGTTAGGGGAAGTTCTGCAGGTGATCACGATTCATATAGGATTTCCAATGTAACAGGTAGATCTGATCAGAAGCCAAACTAATATGGTGGAGTCAGCTTGTAGGGAGTCATACTCCATCACAAGGTAAAAACGCGCGACATAATTTGAAGTGTAAAGTATCAAGCCTCGATGTGGTGCACCTTAGGAAGAGCCAAATCGGCTAAAGATACCACCTAATTTTGTGTCATGTTATTAGAGGCGATGCTTACTTTTGAATGGCGATGGTAGTCAAGGAGTCGCGACATCGAGATCGTGGCCGGTGTTGTTTCTGTAGAGTCTCGTGCTCGGATCCTGATTCTACTTATTATTGAATCATGATTCCATGTGATTATCCATTGGTGCAACAGATGCATCGCTTCTAAGGACGGAAATTTTGGACATTTCCAACAACATTTTGAAATAGAATAATCTATTAGAGCACTTGTAGCATTTATCTGCAATGAATGTTTCTGGTAATATCTGTCTTGTGTGCTTTCATTACTTGTATATCTGTAACCACTTTTTCATAATGTTTACGTGATGGCTAGCTATACAATTTTGAATCCATTTGAAGTGCTCTACTCTCCCTTAAAGTCTGCACCTCTGTTTATGGCACATACACACATTACCGGTAATTGAAAGTAGAACACTTCGAAGGAATCATATTCTTATTTTAAAATTTTGCTATTAGCAAAAGATCGAATAGGTATGTAAATTACCTGAATTCAGCGAGATAACTCGTGCTCATATACTAAGAAGGGGTTATATAATCTAAAACCGACAAGTATAAATAACGCCGTCTTGTAGATCCCGAGTAAAGGCAAAATACACTAACTGATGCAATAAACTGCATGGAATGCGAATAGTGTCTCAGATGTCAGAAACATTTGACATTTAATAGATTTCGAAAGAGGTCTCATCTTTAGAATGAAAATCGCAGGGTAGTCGACGGGTCTCATAGTACCTATTGAATCGTTCCTACATAGTTTGAGACAGTGTTGGCAACAGTGGACATTAAAAAAAAGTAACACATTTAAACCGGTAGAAAGGATAGAAGTGTGGTTCGTCAGGCGTGCACAAATAAATGTTTACCCAACCCTCTATTTGTGTAGTTGTAGAAGCTCCTGTGGGTGTGAAAACCATTGCGAATGCCTCCAAGAAACAAATACGGGCTTACAGCACCCCTAAAGAATTCTATGACACCAAAAAAAAAAAACTGCGCTTGATATATGGCCAGAACAAGTGGAAAGCTGTGGAATAGTCTTCCGTAATATTTAGCAATAAGTCATGTTTTACTTCAGGTCAATAGCTATCGTATCCGTATGTTGAGAGCCAGTGGACAGCGGTCTAATCATGACTTTACTGTCAAGCGGCGCAGTCCCCTAATATCAGGTATTATGGTCTGCAGAGCCATATTCTTTCTTAGTATGTCTTCTCTAGCAGTGATTTGTGCCACAATATCTCAGCGGTATATTGTACGGTCTCATATGTTTCCAAACCATGCCAGGAGTCTCGGTGCTTTGTTTAAGTAAATTAATGTCTAGCCGGAATGGATTGTATGGGATTCATTACATCCTGTGTCAACAATTCCATCAGTCCATTTTTTGGTCACATGCCGTCTTAAAGTCTATCTCCGGTAAACGTAGCGTAATGTTTTATATAAATATCATTTTTTTCTCTCAGTTTCAAGAAGTAGAATAAAGTAATACTTTTTTTCTTCGTGAGAAAATCTAAATGGTGTATACATTAGAACTATATTTATAAATTTTGTGAGAGCTGTAATAATAAATTGGGAAGAAAAATCTGTTACGAAAGTAAGCTACATACATCTCGATTTCAGCAGTACTTTAAGTAAGTTTGAAATAGCTTTATGTAGAGATCATGAAATTCAGAAAGATAAGAAATATGAATTATCCGTTTTTCAATAAATAACTAGAATGTACTCAATTAATCACTGTAATGTTCAATATCTGAAGTATTTTTAATAGCATGGTGAAATATAAAGTAACTATGATAAAATTAAAGAAAACCCATCACGTAAAATTTACAATGCAATTTAAGTTCTAATTTCAGAACTTGCAACTTTGGGAATGCAATTCAGCGAAAATGGAATGATACAAACATCCAATAAGAGCACCAGGAAAGAAATCTTTAAACTGTTGAGCAGTGATGTATCCTTTTCTATTATTTTTTGTGAATCAAGTAATATTTACATGTTTATAATACTTATAGCTTTTCCTGATGTTTTGATCATTTTTGGCACTTTTCCAGATGCGCTTGTATGGCAAAGGAGGAAAATTATTTAAAACAGAACGCTCTTATCGCGCTTTCTCTAATTTTTGTAAAGAACACACACACACATATATATATATATTTCTTATATATATATATATATGTATATAAGAATTTTAAACATGTAAAACGATGTTTGTTAAATTTGTGTGCATGTCAATTCTGTATTGAATTTAACGTTTGAAGAGGCTAAACTTTTACATATGCTCATATTATTATTTTTCAAATTACATAGACTTCTTGCGTATTGTTTTCAATTCCGTGGGGAATTAAACTGCAGTATTAATAATAAGAAGGTGCTGTTTTAGTTTGAACAAATTAATAATGAGTTTTAATTTAATTAAAAAAATTTCGATGACAGAAAAAGGCTTAATAATTTTAAAGTAAATTCACGAATTAAATATTGTTTTAATTTTGTCAGTTTAAAAAATGACACAAATATAATTTATACTTCAATATCGTTCGAAAAATTACAGCTTTGTTTCGTAATATTATTCGGCTTAAAACATCAAATAATTTCACCACCAAGCGATATCTTATGTAAAAAAGAAAGAAAAAAATATCCAGCATAATTTTATGTTTGTTATTTTCCTTTCATATAAAATTTGAATGCTTTTAAAATTTAAAGCTTTAAAAAACAAAGCTAGCTTTTTAAATTTAATGAATTCTTCATGATTCTTTACCTTTTGAATGCATTTTAACACAGTCAATAAATACGATAGTCTAGAACTGAGAAGGATAATTATACTTCATAAAATTTGCATAAACCATTCTCGAATTCAAAATGGATTTTACCAGAGTGCTTCAAAAAGTACCGGTTTTGACAACAGGTGGCATTTCTAATGTAAGTGGATGTTACAAATGTGAGGTGTCATTTATTAAACGACTGAAAAAAACAAATTTTACATTCATAAATTGTTTTGATTTGGCAACGATCTGCTGACGTTGCTGCCGCGCTGAGTTGTCACCATCGATGAAACTTGAACATGAATTTTGATCGGTTGATTCTGAACCGGTCACCAAACAACAACCGAAACGATGGATTGCTTACGGTGAATCTTCTCAAAAAGATGCGAAAACTGTCTCATTGACTGGAAACTTCATGACGACAATATTGTGGTAAAAAGATCAATGGACATTACTGTGTTGAGTTATGTCATTCAAATTTCCGATTATTATTATTGTCATAACTAACACGGGTAATTTTTGAGACACCTTCATACATGAAAGCTTCACAAGTTTCACTTGCACCATGAAGATTCTAACTGTTCAGTCCGCTGTCTCTTTTTGTATTTATCCAGAGAGGTTTATTCTACAGCCACTAGATGGCGCTCTTGTGGCTCAGTCACAAGATTCTTGAAATGGATGATAATTCTTTATTAGTAAAATGCGACTGGATGTGAAACAATGCGGTTGTTGATTCGCATTTAGGTGCAGGATCCAATATATTATGGAATTTATAAACGTTATTTTCTGTTTAAATGGTCCGTCGTAGTTAACTGAATGAACTTTAATTACTTATAGTAGTAACACAAACATTGAAACATATTTATAAATAATTAAAATCTGTAGTTTTACTTCAAAAACTTTCAGTTTTTTTCAAAAAAAAAAATATTAATGTTTAGAAAACTATATAGCTCATTGCTCTTTTTGGAATATTAACAAGAAAGAAAACACTCTCAAGTTATGTTTAGAGAGTTCAGTGAGGATTGATAGATATTTTTGTGCTTTTCATGGTCCAAGGCAAATTGCGCTAAAAAAAGGAAGTAATATGTCATCAATAACAATTAAATTTGATGTGACATTAAAATATGAATTGAAGATAAGATTTATAAGAAATACATATATATATATAGCCCTTAAACTTAAATACAAGCTCAGATAGTTGTATGAATGAATGAATAATTTAAATAAAAAATTGTTTTGTAAAATGCAGGTTTTTTTTTTTTTTTTTTTTTTTAAGAATACTGTTATAGAAACGAAAGGAAATCTTAAGAACTAATGAAGGAAGTGGGAGGGGCGATTTGGTTTTTTCCAAAAAAGTTTAAGAAAAAAAGTGTTCATCACATTTCTATTTCCTTTTACCGTTCCTCAAATATTTCTTTTTATCTCAAACGTGTGAAAATATAATATACAAAACCAATAAAACACAAAAAAGTTCTAAAAAGTTAGCTAATTTGAAAACATCGAGAAAATCTTTTTCTGTAATCTTTTTTATGACTTCTAGTGCTCTTAATTAGAGGATTTCCTTATAAATAATGAAACACTCGAATGGGTTTCAGTACTTTGCTAATTAAAGGACTCAATAGCTTTTTTATTGGTGCCGCTCTGGGATACAGTGAATTATCGTTTAAAAAAGCAATAACTTTTTGTATAGATTAAAAGTACAAAAATGTTCTTAAAGGCATTCAAAAACAAACGGAGAGGCAAAAAATTAAAAGAATATTGAGAAATGGATGAACAAGCATCAATTAACTATTAAATTAGAATCCTAAAAATGTTATTTCAAAAATGCAATTTTAACATCAACACATTAGTAAGGGGGAAAAAAAAAACTGATGGCGTTTTAAAGAAACGCTTATCAAAGAATTTATTTAGAAAAAGAATCGTATTTTTATAATTAAACCTTAAGATATAACAAAACTTAGAAAAAACTGAAAAGTTGTATTATATTGATTACATATGTTTAGATTTTAAAACCACTAGATTGATTTGATTTGAATTAAAACGGTCGGTGGCATGTCGAAGGGTCATAATTGCCAGCTTTTTTTAAGTATTGTTTCAGTAGAGTCGTATGTTTGAAATCTGTTGTCACTGAAGATCCGTCGTGAAGCTGGATGATGCTTGTTAAATCTGTCGGGATTCAAAGTTCTCAAGTGGAGAGTGGGGAGACTAGTTCACATGTCCTCTTCATCACTTGACCGTGGTTCAAAATTACTACATACGTCTGCCAATATCCCTCGTGTAGTTTCTTAGAGCGAGGTTAATAAAAAACAACTAAAATCATCACCAGTTGTTCTGGGATTGCTTCTAAGGAGGACGCTCGTAAAAGACTTCCAAAATCGTTGCCAATAGTCCTCGTGTTGCTTCTAAGGAGATGTTTATCAGCATTTGTTGATTTCAATTAACATTGCATTAGTTACACGTAAACCATTTACAAAATTTGGTTGTGAATTCGAAACATGGTCAAGTACCGAGGGCAACATTTAAACTGGAACTTTGCCTTTCATTCCTCCATTTGATGCAACATGAGGGCTATAACATTCATCTCAATTGAATGTACATCTGCACCCATTATTCGGAGCCACAGGTCTTTCGTGAGAGTGAGTGAGTGACCGTGAAGTTTAATGGCGCAAGAGCCAAAGCAGCTTTGGTGAGAGAGAAATAAGGACTTGAATTCTTTTCTCAACTTGAACATCACCGGACCCAAGATTGAGACCTTAACTGCAGAACTATAAGTGAAAAATTGGCTAACGAACAAGATTCTGATTGTGTGAAAACCAAGAAATATGGGTAGCTGTCCAGATTGTGTGTGACAAAAAAAAAAGGAAAAAAACTCTTCAAAAATCTTCTGCCAAATAGTTGAATGACTCGTAATATTTTTACTCTTCGCTAGGGAATATAAATGTCACATAGAATTAGGTAAGTGTAATAAAGGCCGATTGAGGAATTGTAGCCTTTGTTGCTTCATATCACTCACCAATGAATCAATCGGTCAATAAATTAAAGGTTTATTGAGGTTATTAGAGTCTATAACATTACTAAACTAAATGAATAGACAATTTCAATTTTAAAATGATAATTTCATGCCGGAATCAAGATATACGAACAAGGAATTTTTAAAAATGGAGCTCGGGTTTTAAATTGGTGAAACTTTATTCTGATCTTAGAATAAAAACTTAAAAATTTACAAACCTATTATTTAATAGAAGTCAGACTGAAGTATTTTGAAAGTTTTCGGACGTTAGGAAACTTACTTCTATATCGATATGATAAATATTGTCACACGTAGAATATAAAGCCAAATAAAGAGTACGGAACTGAATCTCAACTCGAGACCTTTATTAATCAAAAGAATTAAAAATATATTAATTATAAGTTTAGCATAGATAGAATGAACATAAATCAATTAAAGCGCAACAACAGGAAAACCTATCTCGTTTTTACTGCTTAACGAGAGGTGTATGTGAAAATTCTCGAGGACGCACTTCACTTCAACTTATGCCACAAGACATCGAGAATAAATGCTCGTGGATTTCATCTGTCGACCGCGATCAAATGTAATCTACGAATCGAAGTTTAATAGGACGCAGCAAGTAAATGAATGTTGGTTTAGGGCGCAAGAGCTGAATCCGGCTCTTGCGCTATTGCCAGAAAACGAGTATCGTTTCAATATCTATACAATCGTTTGAAATTTAAAACCAAAGATCTTTTCTGAAATTAATCAAACAGTCAAATTTTGTAGGCTCAGACAACTTTTTCGCAGATTGGTTGAGAGTCTTAATAAGTTTTACTTCATGGAAAATATAAACACAGGCATACAGAATCTAAAATTAATGACAGTAATGAAACTACAGGTCATGTTTCAGTGAATTTTAAAAGATTCAAATTTAGAGACACAGAAATGCAGATGAGTTATAGAAAGTTCTTAAGCCTATGACTTAAATCACATTGTTTGACTGATTGTTTATTAACGTCGTGCTTTAAAGCAATACAAGGTCTATTGGTGATGACCTCGTAATTTTGAACCTCAATTAAATGAAGAGGACTAATTCGTATGGAGACAGGGCTATGGAATCGAAAATCACTGTATGAAATCTGATCAATGGAATGGATGTAAAATTTGTAAAATCCAGTTCTTGAAGAGTGTAAGTGTACCTTCGAAAATTCGTAAAAATTTTGCTTAAATCTTATCACTGAAATCATTAAGAGAATACCTACTGTGACTCCCAAAATGGAATATACACCTCTCTTTCTTTACTTTGAAAATACAAACATAGGGGGAAATGTTTTATGTAAAGAGTTTTCTTAACAAATAAGGGTTAATAAATCACTCCTTAATAAGATATTTATTCAAAAAATAAACAGGAAGTCAATATAAAAATAAAATTATTTGCATTTTTTGACTAAATGACACGAACTGATGTTGAAAAATAAGTATACACTTTGTAGAAAATGACCATAACCTGATAAATTAAGCAACACAAGGTCACTTTTTATCTGAAATTTTTGCCTTTAATACATACATTGGATTTAAATCTTAATGTATAAATTTTTTGTAGAAATATAAATTTTTAATCTTCAAAATGGGTTCTTGAACGGAAACCGTAGTTCAAGTTGGTCGTTAAAATGGCTGAAGAAGAAAATATTTCTTAGAAAAATTGTAAAAGTAGCTTAGCGAAGTCGTGGATCTGTTCAAAAAATCACCAAAAAGTATGATGAGTTGGGACACGTTAAAAATATTCCCGGAAGAGGACGAAAGGAGGTCCTGGATGACTAAACCAAGAGGAGGGTCCTACGAAAAGTGACTCTATAAGTCAGTGCTCCAAAAATTGTTGCAATCTTCCGCGATACAAAAACCTGTTTCTGCAAAAATAATTAGGAGACCACTCAGGCCTTAAGGATCGTGAGGCCAGGAGAAAACCTTTAATTTCGAAACGAAACCAGGAGAAAAAGGCTTTCATTTGATGAAAATTATATTTCAAAGTCTCCAGAGACTTCTGGAATAAAGTTATATTCAAAGATGAGAACAAATTTAATGTTTTTGGAAGTGATTCTAGCAGTGTGAGTTGCTTCCTAATAACACCATTGTTACTGTCAAGAAAAGAGGGAGCTTTGTAGCCTTAAGGAGCTGTATGTCAGCCAATGGTGTGGGAAGTTTAGTGTTTATTGATAGGATCATGGACAAAATTCAATACTTGAACATTCTGAAAAATAATTTAAAGCATAGAGCTTTCAGATCTATGGTTGGTTTTAGCATCGAGTTTCATTTTTCAACGCGGCAATGATCCTAAGCATCATCTAAAATTGTACAACTGTGGCTGTTGTACAACTGTAGAACGCAGTTGCACACTCCATCACAATTGCCTAATCTCAACGTTATTAAAAAATTATGGTCACAGTTGGAAATATCTGTCCGAAGGCACCTATCAGGAGTAAAGAACATTTAAAAGCTGTTTTAAGAGAAGAATGTGCAAAAATCATAAGTGAAACAACTTAAAATCTTGTTAAATCCATGCCACGCCGAAGGGAAACTGTCATTAATTCCAAATATTATTTATCATTTCATGTTTTCATTTAAAAGTTATTCCAGACGTATACTCAATTTTGTGACTTAGTTTCTGCTTAAAAATTATGTAATTAATTTATTAAAGGGGTTTCATACTTGTTTCCACGTATAGTACATTGCTTAAAAATGTATTTGATCACTTAGATATTTATTCATTATATGTAAATGATCATGAAATCAGTATTACTTTTTATACTTTTAATGTCAAAAAAGGAAGGTGTAAATTAAATTTTGGAATCTACTATTTATGTTTTGAAGTATCTTTTTTTGAAGTCCAAGCAATTAATTTATCGGATTAGATAAATTAGAATTTCTATAGAGTAAGAAAAGGTGATCAAAATTATGTTCATATTTATCTCCGAAATGACACTAACAGTTAATCCAGAACTTTGAATTTCATCTAGAGAGCTCCTATATTTATTAGTTCTTATTTAACTTGCTAAGTTCATATGCATGCCTGTCTTTCCAGACCAAAATTTGTACTCAAATTTTAACCCATTTCCTATCCGATGGATCAGAAATTTTGTATGCAAGTATAACTTTGATGACAGCATAATACTATGGTATGTATTCAAGCAATGATGGCACGGGATAACCTGGGATTCTGTCTCTATTTTTCCACTCTTCTTTTTCTCAACCCGGAATGCCATTCTTTAGTTTCCAACCCTTTTTTTCATATTTCCATCGTATGGATCACTGGTGCAAATGTTTCGCCTCAGCATAGCCAAATTTGGTTTTTGTGCGCCATAAATCAACTTTCTCTCTCACACTTACTCAAATATAGACGGACTTTGGAGGGGTGGCGAGGGGGGCTTGCCCTAAGTTTTCAAAATTTAATCCATTTTTATCATCCGATTTATTTTTATCATCCGATCCATTTTTATCATCCTCTGAAATTTTGCATACATGCAGAACTTAGATGACAGTACAATATTATGGTATTCTCAAGCAGTTACGGACTTTGAGGGAATTTGAGGGTCCAGGCAATGCACTCAACAATGTCCCATTGAACTGAAAATTTTCACACACTTAAAACTCTCGTATTTGCTTTTTAATCTTAAATTTTCAGCTGAAAATAATTAAATAAATTTTAGGAATTTTTTTTAATTAAGCTCTTTCATTTAAAAATGAATTAAAAGATATATATTTTTTTTAAATATCATTGTTTTTTTTAAAAATTTGTCATTCACAAAAGCTTGAGGCGTTAATATTTCTTTTGATCTCCTACTCACGATTCTAAGTAGCTATGGTGCTTATTTTACCTGTAATTACCAAGGTTTAGTCTTTATTAACGTCGCTCTAGAAGCAACACGAGGGCTATTGTCGACGGACCTCGTAATTTTGAACCTCGGTCAATAGACGAGGACTACACCAGAGCTGGCACCCCCCTCTCCTAACATCCACACCACGCCAACGGGAGGACTTTGGGTCCCGACAGATTTAACGTGCCTCGGCTACACGGCGGGTCTTTAGCGGCCAATGATCGAACCCGCGACGGAACGAAAATCGCCTTCACGAATCCGAAGTCATGACCACAAGGCTACAGCGGCCACGTAATAACCTAGTTAATTAAGTACCTCAAGATTTTATAAATCATATATTATATTATTTTTAAAAAAAACTCTCTTATTCTTATACCTTTTAGTCCATCCTCACTTAAAGATTGATTAGCGAAATTTTTTTTTTTCCATTTATATTTATATAAAACTATTAGATGCAAAAAGTAGTTTCACTTAAAATTTGTGCAACAAACGGTTTTTCTTAATATGGACTCAATAAGTAAGAATTAATATGTTTTTTTCATTAAATATTACAGTAAGCCTCAAACAGTAAAAGTTTATGCAAGTATTGAGGATAGTTTAATTTCTTTTTATTGTGCAATCAACGTATTCAATATTATGAAAACTAATGGGAAAGCTCTTTATAAGTTGGTGGCTGTGGTAACCTTTTGTTGTGAACTCGTGAACGGTGTTGTTTCGTCAAGTCCCGATACTTAAACCTGTCGAATCGCTAAGATCTCCTGCTGGCGTAGTGTGGAAGTTTGGAGGGGGAGGTGCTAGCTCAAGTGTCGTCCTAGTCACTTGAACAAGGTTTAAAATTACTAGGTCTATTGCGTTTTGCCCTATGGAGGAAAGAAACCATAAATTAGAATTAAACTTTATCAACACTTAAACACTATCAATACGCATCGAACTTTTAAGCTGCACATGAAATTACTTTCATAAAATTGAAGTTGACAGCCTCTTGAATTTTTCAAATGGTATAAATTTTGTAATTGAAAATTTTAAGACTTATATTCCTTAACTGGACATTCAAAGTCAAGAAATTCAAAAGTTGTTTCATAAAAAGCTGAACTCATTTTTTTTTTTTAATGAAATAAATTTTTCTAAAATATTCTCAGCATTTCAAGGAATTAGCTTCACTAGAAGCTAATTACATTTTAAAAAATGTAAATGAAATAAAGCAGGGTTTCAAGTATATATATCGTTAGGTGCAATATCTTAACATTTTGCGAAAATTCCACTTTAGAGTGCAATATTTAGAAATCTTGCGAATTTTTCGCGGTGTTGAATTTTTTTATAGAGTTTCATAAAATTAAAATCTCTTACGTTATATGAAACTTCTTTCCCTACCTTCAGAAATTCGGAATCTTTTATATTATAATGCTGTTCTGTAATGTCAGATATTCAAAACCTTTTTATTCTAGGTTGATCTTTCAATTATTATCAATTAGTACTTCAATAAATTTTTATTCTGAACAAAATACTCGTAAAACATTTTCTAAGAGCATTCTTGAAATATTTTCTAATTTTTAAGGGTTCGAAGTTGTTTTATGTTTTCCGAAGGTCATAGGGAAATACAATATTTCACTAGTTGTATTATGAAACTTTTGAATATTTATTAACTTTACACTCTTTTTTACTGACATTCAAACATTGTAGAGCAAGTAATACCCAGGATATTATTTTAATTATAATACATCAGCTTTTGCTTTTGAAATATTTAAGCTAATATAGAATCAGTTCTGGACTATAAGCGATTTACGAGGGGTGTTTAAAAAATAATAGATTTTTATAACAGACAGCATTATTAAAGTAAGTTGATGTTATCATTGCATGCTGTTAAACAGCGACAAAACAAATCCAGTACTGATTCTTAGGCTAGTTTTGATTTGTTAGCAATTTGCTGCTAAGTTAAAATTTCATTGCTGTTGTATCAAGTTGCCCCAATCGATAAAACCTGTATTCAGTATTACGTACCGGAAACGAAGCCGAAATTGCTTCTGGTGAATTTCTTCCAAAGAAGACGGTCTCATCGGCAGGGAAAACTTGTGAGGGGGGGGGATCATACTCACGGATATCTTAGTAAAAAATATCGAATGCACAATATTAAAGCGAGAATTTTCCACATCTCCATTTTTAACGTGGGAACTTTTTAACACGGGTACTTCTTAATATTTTGGCAGCA
Source organism: Nephila pilipes (assembly GCA_019974015.1). NCBI lineage: Eukaryota > Metazoa > Arthropoda > Arachnida > Araneae > Nephilidae > Nephila > Nephila pilipes. Next base: position 104,884 of record BMAW01093680.1, read on the forward strand.
GTTTTTATCTAAAGTCCTAAGTTAACCCAAGATGTAACTCTCGCTTTTTATTTTTTCCTAATTTCTATTTTTTTTTTTTTTTTTTTTTTGTCTCAGCAAATAGAAAATTTAACTAACCCTACGTAGCACAAACTGAAAACTTAAATTAATATATTTATATGTTTTCCTAATGAATAATTGTCCTCTAATCTTCAGAAATTAGAAAGTCTTTGGAACAGAAGAGTGACAAATATTATGGTTTCTCTTTTATTATTGTCTAGCTGATACCCATCCGCTTCGCTGGGAAGACGATAATATTATATTTTGGAACCTATACGTAAAATACCAAGAAAAGTTTCAATTTTTAAACGAAATTTAAAATATTAAGAAATTGATTGTGTGTAATAATGGTTATCCACGACTTTCAAATATATGAGAAAAATAAAATGCTTTAGTAAAAAGTCACCCCATATATATAATATGGATAAAATTCATTCCACTGTATACATGTTACACCTAGCATTGCTAAAGATGCAACCTTTTGTCAGAAAATTCATCATTGTGCTTAGCTTTCAAATGAAATACCCTCGCAATGACATAGTGTCTATCATAAGATTTTTGTCCTTGCATCAAGAGATCTTTGATTTCTGACAATTTAGGATTGCAAGTGACTGCAATCCTAATAAAAAAAGTCGTGTAAGTCGGGACATCTAAAACGTCTTACGTATATGTCATAGCGTCTTGAGTTCATTCATGCATGTAGCGAGGTTCTCCAGTAAACGAAGATTGTTTTGCGTGTGCGTTACTCCGTAAGAAGTCGCCATTTTAGTATTTTTCAAAATCCCGCTAAGTTTTGGATCTAAACTGCACTTTCACCAACCGTGGGATTCCAAACTCATTTAGCTAAATCTGTACGTTTCCTAATTTCGACATGCACGAAATTTCACAGCCCCTTCGCCAAAATCTTGCCAATCCTCCACCAGCGCTTCAATATCGAATTATTTATTATTTTTCCATTTCGCAAGCGCAAATCTCAACAAGTGATTGGTGATAATACACAGTATACATAGAAAAAAATATATATTCCGTTTGGCGTCGGTCATATAATTTTTGGCGATAAAGTCGCCAAAATTTACATAACCGATAGATAAGAGTAGATTAATGGATGAAAATTACACATTTTGGACGAGACTTCCGTAAAATCCGTTCTTAGTGAGCGTCTACATCGCAAAATGAGTAACTATGCTTAATTTCAAGTCAATCGGTTGAATAGTCTTAGAGATCTCGTGATGAGTCAGTCAGTGGTATTTCGCTTATAGATAGACAGACAGACAGACAGATTAGATTAGATTAGATTAGATTAGATAGATTAGATAGATTAGATTATATTATATTAGATTAGATTAGATAGATAGATAGATAGATAGATAGATAGATAGATAGATAGATAGA